>JAQQAE010005563.1:0-17500 GCA_029823295.1 Pseudamia nigra | reverse complement strand
CCCATTGTCTCTGCCCCACCCACTGTATCTTCCAGCTTCTGATTGACTGAACACACCTGATCCAGGTAATCAACAGTTGGTAGGGCAGAGGCAGTTGGAAAACATGCAGGGACACCGGCCCTCAGGACCTGGAATTGCCCACCCCTGTTCTAGAAGGTTCTGGATATCATTTCTGCTACACAACCTTTCACAACATTCCATGTCTGTAAAACCCCTTTGGCCCATGAGTACCAAGTGCAGTCGCCAAAACCATCACACACTGAGGAACCGGTCTCATGAGGACTGTCCCACAGGCTGTCTTAATAACAGGATTCAGGTAGGCTGTGGTAATTAAACAATGCTCAGTTGGTAATGGGCCCAAAGTGTGGCAAGAAAATTTGCCTCACACAATTTACACCACCATCAGCCTCCTGACCTTTAGATGCAAGGCAGGGTGAATCTGTGCTTTCCTGTTGTTAAAGCCAAATCCAACCCTACCATCTGAATGTTATAGCTGAACTTGACACACATCAGACCAGGCAACATTTTTTCCAATTTTCTTTTGTCTAGTTTTAGTGAGCATGTGTGAATTGTAGCCTGTTTTCTATTAATTGATAGGACTAGCACAAGGTGTGGTCTTCTGCTGCTGTAGCCAGTCAGCAATTTCTGAAATACTCGGACTAACCCATTTCACACCACCCACCATGTCACATTTAAAGTCACTTAAATTACCTTTCTTCTCCATTCTGGTCCTCGGTTTGAACTTCAGCAAGCTGTCTTGACCCTGCATAAATGCACTGCCATGTGATTGGCTTAATGGGTATTTCCATTCACAAGAAACTACAGGTGTACCTAATAAAATGAGTGGTGTGTGTAAATATAATAGTAACCAGTATATCACCCAGCTATAATCTGAAGAATATGTAACTGTATGCTTTAGTGTTTAATGTGAAGTTTTTCCATATTTTGCTGATTGTCACTTTTGGTCCTTTTCTGTGTCTGGGTAGAAAACTCATCGCTGTGAGGACTGCAACAAAATGTTTCGTTCAGCAGGTCCATTAAAGATTCATCGGAGAGTTCACACTGGAGACCGGCCATTTGCCTGCAACCAGTGTGAGAAAAAATATACCACAAAAGGACAACTGACAATTCATCTGCGGGTTCACACGGGAGAGAAGCCCTATACATGCGAGCACTGTGGGAAAACGTTCGCCAGAGCAGATAACTATCAGCGGCACCAGGACGTACACACTGGGTACAAACCTTTCGGCTGTGAGCTGTGTGGGAAAACATTTGCAAGAGCTGCCGACTCTCAGCGACACCTTCGCATCCACACGGGAGAGAAACCCTATGAGTGTGACTTTTGTGGAAAAACATTTGCCAGAGAGTGGAGCTATCAGCAACACCTGCGCGTCCACACTGGATATAAGCCGTTCAGCTGCGAGCACTGTGGGAAAACCTTTGCTGCATCAAGTGACTATCGACGGCACCAGCGCGTCCACACCAGAGACAAACCATATAACTGCGAAGAGTGCGGGAAAACCTTCTCCCGGCTATCTCACCTTAAGCGTCACCAGCCCACTCACATCACAGAAAAGCAGTACGAGTGCAACAAGTGTGGGAAGTGTTATGTTCTGCAGAAAAATGTCATTCTGAAGTGTTTGTGTGGAGAGAAGCCATACAAGTGCAGACACTGTGACAAAACCTTCATCTCTATCACAGAGCGCAGAGTACACGAACAAATCCACAAAACCGATGACACCAAAGAAAGTGTCTTCCCCTGTAAGCAGTGTGGGAAGAAGTTGAGCTCTTACAGTGCACTTCAGACGCATGAACGCATCCACAATGCCTTTGTCACAACACAACGCTAGTTATAAGCCACTTTCTTGACTTTAAGAATCAACATTTACATTGACAAAGAGTATGTGTAATTATTGTCACAGTTGAAACACATCATTATCTATCCCTCACCACTGACTACTGTACAAATGTTTTGTCTGTAATAACATCATAGACCATGGCTATTTTTATTTGATGTGAAACTGAAATACTGTCATCAAAAAGATAATGTGCCACCACGTGTCCAAAGAAGTTGGGTTACTTGAGTAAAATGTAAATGGAATCAGGGGTGCCCCCCCCCCATAAATTAACTCTGTACATGTTTATCACATCCTTAGACAGCTGAGTTCAATATCTCTTGCCACACCAAGGCCTGATTACTAATCACCACACCTGCTCCCAATCAAGAAATCATAGACCAAAACATCCTCAAAAGCTGGATGTCATGCTGCAATCCAAAGAAATCCAGGAACAAGTGAGAAACAAATGAGAAGCACTGTAAATATATATATTATATATAATGAAACTTTTGTTGTTATTGTTTATTTCTGTTCATTTTGTATAACATTTTGCTAATTTTCCTTATTGTTTTGGTAACTTTTATTTTTTTCCTGATTTTCTTGATTATTTTAATCATTTTTTTTTTTCCATTCACAAGTTTATGTTGAAAGGCCACAAACTGATTAACAATTCTCCAAGAACACAGAAAATGTAGGATCTGACTTTCAACATTTCCATTAGGATCTTGAGATCGCTGACTGAAAATGGTCAGACAGAAGCCAAAACCATAAAAAAACAATAAATATGTTATCCCATAACTTAACTACACGTTGAGTAGAAACACAGACTGGAGGTTTGCCTTATGGAGAAATGAGACTTTCTGCTAAAACTGTCTTTGAAAGTGACATCCTGTAGCAGCTATTAGCTTCCCTGACTTTCGTAAGTCACAACTAGACTCAAACATCAGCTCCTCTTACATCCATGGACCATAGTGAACATGTCCTCTGATGGGTAAGGAGCGCACTCACAGAAATGTGTGTTCTGCTGTATTGTGTTGCTGTGTCCACACTGGTTTGTTCAGTCTCAAATGCAGTATTGTGTAGTTTGACAGTACAAGGCATCATTACTGTAACTCTGTAGCTTGGCATAATGCTTACATGTAATGGACACCTGGGCACAACACACACCTGGACGACACTTCCCTGGTCCGTAGCAACTGGTGGTTCTGTTCTGAGGAGCCCGGAACTGGACCCATGCACAACAATGTGCTGCACTTTGGTTTAAATGTTTAATGTTGCTAGCAGAACATTCAGCGTTGCGTTCCGGGTCTGTGGGAATTCCTGTCAGCTCGCATAATGTGTTTTTTTTTCCACGGGTTTTCTCAGCTTTAGATGAACAGCTAAAACATACTGTATTTTTGAATTGTACATGATCAGTCCACACTACCTGTCAACTGGCCGATTGCGATTTGGGCACTCCTGTTGTATATGATATAGAAAACAAGCATAACACAAGTCATCGAAACATTTTCAGTGTGGTCCCTTCTGTACAGCTACAGTATCTTCAGATTGCCTAAATCTTTTCTAAATATTATTGAACTGTAGAAAGTAAAATTTTGAATCCTTTGGAAATTCACAGTGACAAACATGGTTAAATTGTTGCACTATTTGCAAGCTAATTCTTTCAGAGTCGTGAACCTGTTGGCAACTTTACTCGGTCTCTTTCATGTTGCTTGTGAATTTAATTTCTGGTGAATTTCTGATTCCACCAGATGTCTTCAAAGCATTTTTTAAAATGAGGTTCTGTTGCTTTTTTTTTTTTTTTTTGCCACTGGCCCAACTTTTAAAAAATGTGTTCTCAGCATCAAGTTCAAAATGAGCATTCAGTTGAGGTCAAAATTATTAGCCCTTCTATGAAAGCTGTATTGTTTCTATGCTTCTCACTCCAGTTCTGGATACTTGAAAACTATTTGTATGTCCTCCTGCTTTGTGTCCATCAACATTCCTGCTTTTCAGATCTAATCTGATTAATTTGGTTTTGGCATGATGTTTTTACAAGTGATGCCTTTATATCCTGTCTAAAGTGAATAATGGACACATTCAGTTTTGTCTTCAGTTCACACTTAGACCATTACTCCCTCAAAGAGTGGTGGTTTGTGCTATGTACTGTATGAATAAAAGGGTCAGTTCTTTTGGGTTTTAATAATATTGACTGGTCATTTTGTCTATACTTAAAGCAACTAGCATGTTTTGAAATGTTCTGCTAAAAATACTGCATTCAATTGAGAAAATTGCTGTTTTATGGGGGTGTGAGGGCTCATAACTTTGACCTCAACTGTAAACTTGGAAAGAATAATTAAATTTCCCATTTTCAACACTTCATGTGTTGTCTTTGTGCTATTTTCAATTAAATATGGGGTTTCAATGTTTTGAAAATCATTCCATTATGTTTCTGTTTGTACTGTTTGTGCAGTGATACACACACTCATCATATCAATTCTTTACAACTAAACTGATGCTCAATCCATGCTGAACACACAAACATATTAAGAATTCATCTCAGAACATTGAAACGCGCCTGAACACACTACATGAGGAGTTATGCTGATAATATCACTGAACGCTGGTCTATTGGAAATGTTCAAATAATGTTTATAGAAACTTTTGTAACAGTGTTTCTAAATGTTTCCATATTTCATAAGGTTTCAATTCTGCAAACATTCTGTTCTATACAGTCAATTATACGGAATTACATGACGACAACTCATCAAATTCATTGCATTTTTTAAAAATTTGTTTATAATTAGTAGTTCTATTCTGATTTGGCCTCGTAACCTACATTTTCCATTCATGTTGACGTCTGCTTTTTGTAATTCAAACCAGACATTGAATTCAGTAGGTATTAAATCTTAAATTCTGAACACAAAATAATTCACAAATTAGCAACAATTTCTGGGGCAGCCATGGCTCAGGAGGTAGAGTCATCCAATAACCAGAGGGTTGAAGGCTCAAATCCTGCTCCATCCCAGTCATTGTCATTGTGTCCTTGGGCAAGACATTTCACCCACCTCGCCTTATATGAATGTGAATGAATGAATGTTTGGTGGTAGTCAGAGGTCACTGGCCCAAATTGGCACCCACATTTCTGTCAGTCTGCCCCAGGGCAGCTGTGGCCACAGATGTAGCTTACCACCACCAGGAGTGAATGAATAATGGATTCAGTTTAAGCGCTTTGGGAAGGAGACTTGAGAAGCGCAATATAAATCCAATGCATTATTATTATTAACAATTTAGATATAATGAAATGGTAATTGAAATGGAAAAAGTAACTGAAAATGAACAAAAATAATCCGGAAAATGAACAAAACTCAATATAATAATAAACCAAGTGAATGAAAATTAACAGAACAATGCAACACAAACTACATCATCTGTCAAATATTTGTGTTACTGTGGCCACAGCTACTGTGCGTCAAATATATGTTCATTTTTGTCCAACCACATACTCTGTGATCCACTTCTGGACCCTGACCCACCAATTGAGAACCAGTGATTAGGTAACACATGATGAGTCTCACACCCAGTTTTATGTTTGAGGGAAATGGCCACTGTGTGAACCTGCACTAGTGATATCAAATTGAAGTACGCTCGGCAAAATACCAGCAGCATTTATGTTGACAGTGTGCTGTTTTGAAAGTAACCCTTTCATTTCAAAGGTCTTTGACACTTAACTAGGAATGTTTCTTTTTCTTCCAGCAACTAAGACTTTATTTATTTATTTTTTGACTGCTTCACGTGTTTCTCTGATTAATCTTTATTTTGGCTCTCTGATGTATCTAGTATCATCTACATTTTACTGTTTTTTGTTGTAACTATTCAATAAACTGAATTACCGGTAATTCCAATGTGTACCTTCTTTAAGGTGAAAACTCCAACTATTATGACTAACTAGGTTAGTTGCCAACATGTAAGTAACATGATTGGATGTAAAAGGAGCATTTTAGGGAGGCAGAGCCTCTCAGATCTAAGGATGCAGAGGTTCACCCATCTGCAACAAAACACATCTAAAAATGTTGGAACAATTTCAGAAAAATGTTCCCCAATATAAAATTGTGAGATGAAGATCCCACCATCTACAGTATGTAATATCATCAAAAGAGTCAAAGAATCAGGAGAAAATCAGGAGAAAAATGATCAAAAGAGTCAAAGAATCAGGAGAAAATCAGGAGAAAAATGACCAAAAGAGTCAAAAAATCAGGAGGAAGGCCAAATGTCAAAACTGGACACTCATGATCTTTGGGTCGTGAGTTGGTGCTGCATTAAAAACTGCATGAGCACAGAAACAACTCATCCTGCAATCCACAAATGCAAGATAACGCTGGATCATGCAGTGAAGAAGCCGTATGTGAACACAATCCAGAAGCACTGTCATCTTCTCTGTGCCAAAGCTTATTGAAAATGGTCTCTAGCTTCACTCACTCTACACCTCTGAGACCATTTTTGGATGAGCAGGCAGTGCTGCTCATCTTTGGTGATGCCCAAAGTCTGCTTTTTCTGAGTTTCCAAACAGCTCTTCAGAAACCTACAGGTGACATCACAGAGGATTTGTCTGTCTTTCATATAAGCCACTGAGTCCAAACATTGTGACCACTGACAGGTGAAGTGCTAATACAGTAATGTCAATTATCTTATTACATTGGTACAGGTATCTGTGAGTGGGTAGTATATACAGGATGTGGCTCCAAGTGAACATTACATCCTTGAAGTTGATGTATTTAAAACAAAAGCATGGGCAGCATAAGGATGCAAACAACCTAGACCAAAGGCCACATTGTGATTTCAAGACAACTGGGTCAAAGTATCTTCAAAACTGTGGGTCTTATTCAGTAGTTCTGATCCTTCAGTTCACAGAACCCCTTGAGGAAGGAAGGACAACTGGATCTCAATCCAGTAGAGGATCTAAGGGAACAAAATATTACTACCACATAATGTTGTGTAGGTTCCTCCTTTTGATGCCAGAACAGACCTAATCCAAGACATGAGCTCTACCAGACATCTGAAAGCTGCTGTAATAGCTTCCAGTATGTTACACATTATAATGACACATACTACAAATACCATAAGTTGTGAGTTTGGCCCTTCATGAATTTAACATGTTTTTCCAACATATTTCACAAATACTCTGTTGGACTTGTTGCAGCTAGCTCGAATGCCGTACATAACAATGGGCACAAGACCAGATATAATATTTACAAAAGGAATTTTATTGAAATGAGGGGTATCTTAAGCAAATGGAATAAACACAAAATAACAAACCCAGCACCACAGAGGTGCTGCTGGAGCTGTCTGCTGCTCAGGCAGTGTGAGACAAAGGACCTCCTTAAATAAGCTGTGCCCACAATCTGCCACAGGTGTTCAGACAGGGGCTAATCAGGGAGTTACCAAAATAAAACAGGATATAACAGACTAAAATCCAGTTGTTCATCCCTAGACCCCTTTAGTTGGGGTACTATCCACTGCAGACTACAACACACAACAAGATCTATAGGTTTGGATGCAATCACCCCGTCGTATACCATCACAAGTTGGTCCTTGTCAAAGTTGCTCAGATGCTTACTTAGTTTGGAGAGCGAAATGTTCACTTGCTGCCTAATACATCCACCCACTGACAAAAGCCATTGGAAAAATATAATCAACATTATAACCACTTCACCAGTTTGTGGTCATAATGTCATGCCTGTTTGGTGTAGAGTACTGTATATGGTTGGTACAAAGACACGGTAAAAGATGATTTAATTATGATTTGGTCCAAATGAGCATAGGTTTTGTGAGAACATTAGAAAGGGGGACATCTCCGGGTGTGTGAGAAATCTTGAGTATTGTACCCTTCATTTTGGCAAAGAGTTAAACGGGGGACATCTGAAAAATCTGTTTTAAATTTATTTTTCCATTATATAACAGTGGGACCTCTGCACATGATAAATGAAACACAAAGTGTAACTTTACCTAAAACATGCCATTTTGATTTCTGTGTTTTTGGGATGTCATAAACACAAAGTCATTGCCCTCAATCAGGCCCCCAGAATGACTAGCAGCATCAGGGCCCTAACAGGGCATCTACACGATGTTACTAAGTGTGGGGTCAGCAGTTACTTTAATTTAAACTAACAGTTTGGAGGTAACTGAACATGTGGAGTTTACACGATACAATAAACAGTAAGAATGGGATTTTGAGTTGTAACTTAAAATACACATTCTCAGGCCATTATATTGTCAGAGTACAATATGTCTCCTTTAATGCAACAAGTTGTAAATTTATCAGGGAACAAAAATGAACAAAAACTGGAGAGAAGGATCCAAGGACATAACGAAATAATAAATGAAATGACCAAAAATAATTAAGAATATAAACCACAGATGAATAATATAACCCAAGAAAGAACAAAAATAAATCACAAAATCAACAAAATATCTTTATTGTTGTTAGAACCCCAACAGTTACATCATCTAAATTTATAAACTACCATAAATTTAAACTGTTTTATGGACACCTTTGATGGAAACACAACTTTAAAAACTTGAGTTACTAGTAGAAGTGAATGTCTATAAAATCAGTGAACAAATCTTTTTAAATGAAACACACATTAGAATCAACGTTGGCCATTAGAAATCTTTTATTCATAAGCCAGTATAAGTTTGTGAGTTCTCAGGAGTTAAACTTGGTGACTGCAGGCCACCCTGTGTGGAGTCGGATCCACTCGAAGTAATGAGCCACCTGTCATAAAAAACAAAAAAACACCTTTGCAATCACTGATGCATTCAGTACACGTACATGTGTCATATTTACACTGGCAAAGTGCAGGAACTACACAAAAGTGATCATGTGAAAAAATGACAAACGTTTTTATTCTTTTTCCTGATTACATTATTCATTTTGGTCAAATTTATATTGATTTGGTTCCTGTAGATTCTTCTTTCTTTTATTTTTGTTCATTATCTTAATGTAAAAGGTTTTGTTTGTAGATATGTAGTTAAGTTTTGTTCCCTTTTAAAATATTTTGTTCATTTTACTCTTTTATTTATTCTGTTGATTGCTCATTTTGTTCATTTTCATTCACTTGCGTTAATGTCTTGATGTGTTCATTCATTTTGTATAATGTCATTTTTCTCAGTTTTATTGCTTGCCTACTTATGGTACTTTGTCTTTAGAGGACGTGCAGGATGCAGCTTTGCCCTGTGATGAACTGGCAACTTGTTCATACCCCGCCTTTGCCCTAAGTCAGCTGGGATAGGCTCCTGCACCCTCCCCGAGCCTTACAAGGGTATAAAATAAAAAAACATTTTTAACTCCTTCCCCCAGACCCAGTAAACATATTATTTGCCATCAGCCATATCTGGAGTCAAGTCTGCAAACCTAATCATGGATAGACTTTTTAATACCAAAAATTTTGTACCAAGGTCCACGTTCTTGTTATATTGTCTACATTTATTTTGATTTATTTTGCTTTCACTCTGTAACATTGGTCGTGAATAATATGTTCTGCTGTCATCCATATAATCTGTCTCATGCTTTACAAATGTTTGACATAATCTGTGACATAAGTTGTTGGTTTTTTTGGCTGTTATTTTAAAGCTGATTTTCAGGCTGTTTTTTAGGCTGTTTTTCAAATTGTTTTTTGATGGATTTTGCAGCAGCTATATGATCCACACCATGGTCTGAAGAAACCCTTACACCTCCACCGTAGGTTTGAATCAAAGTAAAATTCAAAAGGTTAAAAAAGTTAGGTATGCCCTTACAACCTTGCATTGTGTCCTAAGATATCAGAATATGGGTTATTGGCGTTACAAATGTTTGGTTACTGTTGATGGGCTCTAACCTTCCAGCTCAATATGTAAATAAATGGATGAATGGATGGATTTCTGCTGCATTAAGTGAATTGTGGATTTCCTGTTTCTGCATGGAGAAAAAACATTGTGAAGTTGGGTTGTTCGGGTGAGCTCGGACAGCAAGGCGTGCAAATGAACCACCTATAATACATGTTTGTGGGCTTGTTGAATATTCTGGACATTTTTAAAACTTTTTAAAATGACTTCAGTACTAGACTAGAATACATCAGCAGAGTTTTTGGTCCATTAGTGCATTTTAGGACAGATACACGTTCAGAATGCGAAGCGACAGGAGTTATGTTAAATACAAGCTTTTTGCCAAAAATAATACATTCATCAACTTTTTGATTAGGAATTATAATCCCAATGATATTAAAGGCTGTTACATGTAACTAGTTACTCCCAACAGTGCAAATAATACGCATATAATTTTTAGTTTAGTACATATATGGTTAGGGTTATGCATATATGCATTTACAGGAGAAGTCCTTTACCTGAGTATAGACACCTGGGAAACCTGGTTGACCACATTTCTCGCCCCAGCTGACAACTCCCCACAGGTAGGAAACTCCAAGCTCATCTTCACAAACCAGAGGACCTCCACTGTCACCCTGACACGAGTCCACACTGCCCTCTAGGTCACCTACACACACGCGCACACAGCCATACATCCAAATATATTCTCACTATAGATAGTTATTATTATCATAATAAATGTCAGATCATTGCTTTATTCAAGGTTAAAGGATGAGTTTTGCTGAAAAAAATCATAAAAGAGGCTAAACAAGTTACCAATAGACAGTAAAACATGCAAAAAACTATGCATGTATACGATGCTGAACATGAAAATAACAAAAATCAAAGAAAAACAACAAAAAAATCTGAAAAAGTGTAAAAGCACAAACACTGATTTAATATAAAAAAACAAAAAAATACCATGACAAAAAGAAAATTAAACTTCAGAGTTGTACAAAGACAAAAAAAAATCCATTTCAGTCTCATTCTGTGATTCTTTGAAATTCTAAATTTCTAAATTCTCATTCACAGTGGCATATTGCATTCATTGAAAAAAAATCTATGAGAAACAGCATGTTCTAATTATGAGAAAAGTCAAGCCATTGGCTTTGATGATGGCATATGTTCATCACAGACCCTGGAGTCTGCAAAAAAAAAAAAAAAAGATTTCTACAAAAAATGTGGATATAAAATGGAAGCTGTAGAATACAATACAATGAGGTGTGTGCTGGATTTGGAATCATTGGGTTGTGGAATGGAAGCTACTGAAAAAATCAATTATTCCTTAAAAACCTGAAATAAAGACACACATGAAGGAAGCATTTTAATGGAAAGATCAGATTTTTTTCAATAGCTGACTTGTTGCTTTGAGTTATCAGACTATTTGAGAAGCAGAAATAACAACCATGGAAGAAATGCTGAATTTTACACTGAAAATGTTGACAAAAATATGATAAGCCATAGAATTCAGTAAAATGGTGTGTATTATTTTTCCAGTGTAGAAATTGATGTTTATTTCCCAAGCGATTCATGTCTGTGATGATGATGATTGACTAAGTTTTCTCATAACTACAAGGATCTTGTAATTATAAAATGCAGAGATCTTTTCTCATAGTTACGAGATAGTCATGTGGTGACTCACATGATGTTTTGTCATACTTACAAGATGAGGGGTCTAAAATTATTATCTTCAGTGAATGCAATGTGCATATCAAAAGTAAAATGCAACCATAATAAATCACCAACTTGACGATAATTTTTCAGTTATTGTTGAGCGCTAATAGACACACATGTTTACACCTGCACATGGCTCATTACCTGTTCACGCACCCACCTGCACACATCATCCCCACTTTGAAGCGGTCTCCATAAAACCTGTCGCAGTTGGGGATGAGGGAGACGTTGGCCCACAGTAGCACCTGAGCTGCTCTGCCCTCTGCACACACACACACACACACACACACCCCCACACACACACACACACACACACACAAACACACTTAAGTCTCAAATCGGACTCATTCAAAAATCTCTGAAGAAGCATGTGCAATTTGACATGTTGCTTTTACATGCAAACACTCCATTTCCATCAAACCCACATATAAATTCACATAACTTATTTCAACAAATCTCCCTCACAGCGAAAATACTTGGTATATATATTACGAATGTATAATTTATTACATAATATACCATTTAATTCTGTTTTGTCATAAATATGATGTAAGTATACGGTCAGGACATTTCTTTCTTTTTAGTTTTTTTTTTAGTATTTTTGTTCATTTTCTTTATTATTTAATTAAAGTTAGTCATTTTTAATCTGGTCACTATTTTATAATTTGTTCATATTTGTTAATTTTTTAATTACCTTGTTTCTTTGGTTCAGTTCTATTGATGTTTATTTTTTTAATTAATTTTCTTGATGACAGTTTGTCCAGTTTTGTTAGTTTCTCATTTCGCTGATTACTTACATTTTGTTCATCCTCTTGATTGTTTTTATTTCATATTCATTCTTTCCATCTTGATGATCATTTTGTATTTTGTTCAATTTGCTAATTACTTGAATCATTTTAATCATTTTCTTGATTATGTATAGGGATAGAAGATTTACTGCATAATACCCCAACTCTGCTTACTATAAGACAGTCCAGTTGTGTTTTTTGTGTGTATCGGAGTTTTCCTACCTTCGGTTCGCCCCCACCCTGAGATGCTGCAGGAGTGGTTGGGCTGGAACAGTTCGGTGGTCCAGGGGAGGCATACAGCTCTGACAGCTGGATTGTCTTCAATACAGTTATCCTGAAAAGGAAGCTTCTGTAGCTCCACCAGTGCAATGTCGTTTTCATATGAGGTGGCATTGTACCTACAGGGGGAGTCAGGAGTATGTTTTGTTTGTTCTGCTACAGAGGACACATATATATGGAGGCAGATACTGTACATTGGATGTTACATGATGATGATACTTTGGATGGATGAGAATCTCTTCAACAGGAACGATGTCAGTGGTGCCCTGAGCTCTGTTCTTCTTCCAGAGAGAAAATTTTACCTTAAATGCAGAAGGACGTGGCCTGGGAGAGAAAAGATAGTTTTATCTTCTTACAGTCTGAATGGATTTACAGTAATAGCAAAAAAAGAAGTTACTGTATATATATTACCCTAAATTTGGACAATTTCACAAAATTAGCTGCCAAACTCTGTGTGCTCTGTCAACCAAGCACTTCAGCTTCCATGAACCGGCTGTAGTTTACAGTCTGCCCAGTAGAGGGCAAAGTAGTGCATCCATTTAACAGACAAGAGAAGATCCAGCCAAAGACTATGGCCAAAATAGGAAAAAGCTGTGATTGTGCAAAGATCCTAGGAACCCCGTAGAGAAGCCTTTTGGAGGAGCGACAGTTATTGCAGCTTTTGAGTGGTGACAGAAGATTACACAGACAAGATGGGAGTTTACCCAGGCCAGAGTAACTGCAGATAAAAACATACCACTGATGTTCTCTCCTTAAATTTAAAGAAGGCCAGAAAACCGGATCACAAAGTACAAAGTGATGAGTACTAGACACTGCATTGGTCATGAAATGCAGAGCACTGTGATACATACAGTGCAGACAGTGCAGTGGAGAGAAGGCAGCATGCATAGAAATGATGTCACCATAATCTACAACACTTTAAAATGTAGCTTGTACAAATATTTTTCTCGCTGCAACATTAAAGCAGACCTTATTTCAGCAAATAAATAAATAAATAAAAACAGCCTGGCCTTCAGTTTAGTGACAAGAAAAGACCATTTTAGGTGTGTGAAGCTCAGTTAGACGAAGATAAGGTCACCATTCTTGTATCGTTATGTTGAACAATACTCTTCAGATTCTGTCCATGTGCAATGAGTGACAAAACAGCAACCCTGACCTTCTCTCACTAAAAACTTTTTAGTTAAGTTGAAACAAATACTGAGACATTCTGTTTGAAACATAATGGTGATTAAATCACCAAAATAAACTGAAGTAAAGTTCAAGTACCTAAAATTAGAAGTAGTGCTTGAGTAACATAATGTATATAATTACTATAGCGTAATTACAGTACAATAGATTGATAAACACTGTTGTTGTGATTAAACTACACACAAATACATTATATTGATATTTAACTATGATGATTTTTCACAATAAACATTTTTCTTTTCTTTCAGTGTATGCTGGCTTTCACAACATTAAATTACATGAATAAACCTATGAAAATTGAAAAAAGGTTTTTGTGTTTTTACAACTTTTACATCATTTTACATCATCCATTTTTGTCTTTTACACCTTTTTGTACCTTTTACATTATTTCTTATCTTGCACTGTATAGCAGCATTTTTTATATTTTTTAAATCTTTTGACATCTTTCATATAATTTCCATCTGTGTGCATCTTCTTTGTCATTTTGTCATCACTTTTGCCTTTGATACGAACATTTTTAGCTTAACAACATTTTTACCTAATCATGCACATCTATAAATTATACTAATTAGGCCTTTTCATCATTTGTCTGAATCCTTTTTTCCCCAAAAACCTGGATACTGGTCGGTCTGAGCACAGCCCATGTTTCCACAGCATGATGGTCCATCACAGAGAAGTCAATCCCTCTGGACTGGTTTACATAGGCCCCATTTACACCAGGTGTCATTATGTGTTCTTGTTATCTATAATTGTACCTGGAAGTCATCTAAATGTGCAACAGCTGCATGTGAGTCATTTAAAGTGGTGGCAAATTATGGTTCACATGTGGTCCTGTTGTACACCTGCTATTAAAAATGTGGCTATTAATAATGTGAGTCTCACCATCTTCAAATGTGATCAGGAAGGTCTGATCACAATCGGGTCACATTGTGCTTACATCTTGCATCAACATGCATTTTTTAATTCAACATATCATATCATTACATTTTAATACTAGGTGCAAACTTCCTTGTGGTTCAGTAACATTGAACTGGTATGTGTGGCTGCATCACTATATGTATAAGCCTGAGGAGATGGAGGTGCAAGACAGTGAAAACGCATAATTATACAGACTACAAATTCAAAGCTGTGCAAGTGATGTCATAGTAATGTCAACTCTCCACAGTTTGTTCAGACCCACTAAAAAATCTCCGCAGCTCAAAACCTGGATTTATGTTGACCTCTTTTACTCCTTTATAAATGGAAAACAAGGCAAAATTCAGTCTGCTGAAACTTTTCACACAAAACTACCTGTTTTCACTATGACAAACTATTGTTTTCACAGCTGGTAAAATTATCTTCACATGATATGCTACTGCAGGACTAAACACTCTACACATCACATGACTTTTAGAGTGTTTCATGGTCTCCATAGAATTTCTACACATTTTTTATTCTTACAGTAATCCCACTGCCTAGGTTTATATTAGGTAGATCTTACCGGACGCAGTGGGCAGCGGTGACTACCCAGCATCCTCCAATATAGGCGCCTCCACAGTCAATTTTCTTGTTCTCCTCCAGAGCAACTTGCCACTGAATCTGAGTCTGTAACCAACATTTCATTTGAAGTAAATAATAACACATTGGCAATTGAACATGCAATAAATGGATAATAAGGCACCATAATGTAGATGCCTGACCTAGAATGGAAGTAGAATGGAGAGTGTATCAGAGTAGAGTGGACAGAGAATATAAAAGTTTTTATAAAAGTAATTTTTCTATTAAGTCGAGATTTATGAGTATTAGAGAGCTTGAAAATGTGGCAACCTTTTGTAAGAATAGATGGAACATTATTTGCACATTAAAGGAGTAGTTTTATTTTTTTTTATAAACCTGTATATGTTGAAAATGACTCTATGGAGCATTTAAGTTATGTTTAGAATTCCATAAATGTTACCTTTTAATACCTTTTTTGTTTCAGTTTTTTGTGTCATTCAGATTTCTGCCTTTTTGAAACTTTTTTTATGTTGTTTATCTGTTTGTGTCTTATGTTATTCTGTCTATCTTATGTTGTTTGCATTACTGTCAATTTCACAATGGCTCCTCTGTAGCGAATAAAGTTTTCTGACTCTGAATTTCATCTATTTGTGTCTTGTTTTTTAATGTTTTTTTCCTTTGTTGCTTTTTGCCTCCTTTGTATCTTGTATCTATGTTTTTGTTTTGTCTTTTACAAAGAAAATGATAAGCAATTTTCTGGTTTTGTCCACTCAGGACCATAAATCAGTCTTTAAACTCAAACAAAATGATAATTTGACATTGTGATAATAATCCATATGGACAGATATGAACATTTTTATCATATTTCCCAGATCTGTATACTGCATCTACCCTTAAATAAGCATAGCAACATAGGAAAAATTAAAAGACCAACAGTCTGGTTTTGATTTACACCTTTTTAAAATGATCAACTGCAATAAAAAAGAGCAGCTCTAAAATGTAAAGACGTGTAAAACTGACTGGTTTGGATTTAACTCCTCCGACAACTCTCTTGGCTCGGCTGTTTGTTCTTCCACGCTCATCCATTTCCTCTTCGTCAACTGTGTCTGGGTTGGGAATTCCACAGAACAGCTGAGACTCCAGAAGGTGTCTGTTGGCCCAAGTTTCTGCACAAGCACACATTGTGATTCCCGATTAGGATTTTGTCTTGAGAAAGTTGAGTGTTGATGTGATTTGTGTTACTGTGGCCTGAAGATTGAAACAACAAGGGAGCTACATGACCATACGCATATGTAGGCACCTGCAGACAGATAGTTTATTGTGAACAATGCAACACAAATTAATGCTGAATAATAGAATTTAGGATAAAATCATCATTTCCTTCTAGTGTTAAAGGTTCAGTGTGGCTCAGATACCCAAATGCTCTTCTATCCTTCTTTGAAGAAGGTCCTTTTAAAAACTGCTCATCTGTTTAATAAAAAACTGGTGATCCTTGGTCCATATTTGCTCAAGAAGGACTAAACTTCTCGGATGCTCATTTTGACCATCTATTTAAAATCACCTTTTCACATCAGGTGTTTCAAATCACGTTGTTGGATTATTTTAACTCAGGTTTAGCTCTAAAATTGCACCTGTGTGATTTTTTTTGCACTGTGTTTCATACCCAATATTTTCAAATTAAAATGAATGTTACATCATTTTAGTGACTTCCTGTTTGGCTCGTGCCTGAACACCTGTGACACATTGTGGGCAGAGCTTAGCTCCGTCCAGCCTCAGCATCAGCACCTCTCTGGTGCTGAGTTTGTCTTTTTGTGTTTATTTGACTTGCTTTATTTTAATGAAATTCCTCTTGTAAATATTACATCTGGTCCTGTTCATTTAAATGTTACCACTGGCTCGAACACTGAACAAAACAATGGACACAAATGCTGAATTTCTGCTAAACTACTAGATGCTCTAACTTGAGTTAAAGACCTATGTTAAAGTGAAAAAAAACATACGTATGGAATGGTTGAAGAAAATAAGTTGAAAGTAATTCAAGTAGAAAACAGTGTTCAAGTGAAAAATAAGTTGATTGGTATAAAGATGAAAATGCTGCCATGAAAACATAGGTTGAAAAGTTTAAAGTGAAAAACTATGAGGTTGATAAAATATGTTGAACAATCTTCACAGACAGACAACATGTTTAACGCTGAAACACTGTTGAATTTAGAAATATGTGAAGATTGAATTGCACTGAACTCAAAGGTGAAAATTGAGGAATCGCTATATATTTTGAACACATAAAAAATTAAATATCCAGTGGAACCTCAGACAACAACCGCTTCTGACAACAACAAATTCGGATAGCAACGAAAAAAACTGCAAAAAATTTGA
>JAQQAE010005562.1:0-17501 GCA_029823295.1 Pseudamia nigra | reverse complement strand
TGGAGGGGAAGCTAACTGCTAGCCTTCAGACGCACTAAAACTTCACCAAGCAGTGCTAAACAAAATCATATTACAGTTTTGTTAGTGTAAACACTTAACCACAACAGTGGTCGAGTGTATTGAATAAATAGAAGATACGAAGGTTCAACTCAGTCCGACTCCTTGGGAAGACTAGTTACCAGTTCCCTCTCCCCAGCCACTGAGAGGACACCCAGGTGTTCCCAGGCCAGCTGATAGACAGTCCCTCGAGTGTGTCCTGGGTCTGCCCCAGGTCCTCCTTCCAGTTGGAGCTAGTTTTGGCAAGCAGGGACTGGACCACCTAGGCTCCCACCATTGGTTTCCACCCAAACTACACAGCACCAGACCCTTACGACCCTTCCCGCAGGTGGTGGGCTCACAGGCAGGCATATTCATAAGGGTCTTCTGAATTGCTCTTAGCCTGACATGTCACCTAGGACCAGTTTGCCTTGGGAAACCCTACCGGGGGCAAATTGTCCCTGACGACATACCGGAGCTCCTAAGATCACTCAGGCATGCAAACACCTCCACCACAATAAGGTGGTGATTCAAAGAGGGGGCGCATTGAAACAGCAATTGTGGAAAAAAATAAATCACAAAGAGATATACAGTATTATAATGGTCGTCTGTCTCTACTGTATGTGTCAGCCCTGCGATGAGCTGGCGAGTCATCCAGGGTGTACCCTGCCTTCGCCCCAAGTCAGCTGGGATAGGCTCCAGCGCCCCACCCACCCCCGACCCTTGGAAGGATTAAGGGGTAGATGGATGGATGGATATATTATTATTTTAGGATGTGTGGGTTCCAGTAGAAAAACTGCTTAAAGAGGATGTGTTTTTTTCTGTTTATTTATCTGACTTGCAGTTGTTTCCTCACAGGCCTGATTAAGTATTCAGAGCTGACCGAGTATCTGGTCCGAGCTGTAACTGGGATGCAGAAGGAGCTCCAGGATGCCCGTGCAGAGGCTGGCAGGATGAGCGCCCGCTGTACCTCCTTGGAGACAGAGATGGGTCAGATTGTGGAGCAGGAAGAGAAGTCCAGATGCCTTCAGTCTGAGAACGAACGTCTGCGGAGACAGATTTGTGCCCTGCAACGGGACGTCACCAAGCTGAAGGATGAGAAGTGTGACTTTTATGTGCGCTACTCATCTGCTGTGGAGGAGAAGTCAGCTGTTAACATGCGTCTCCATGATCTCACCCTGCAGGTTAGTGACCCACACTGAAATCTGATCACATAAAAGCTAGAAGTCAAACACAAAGCTCAAATCTCGGAGGAATCCACTCAACAGGTCACAGTTAAAAAGCTGAAATGTGAGTGTTGTGTGATGGACATTATGCACCACCTAAGGAATTACATGATGTGTCCTAAAGCAGCTTCTCACAAACTATTCCCTGACAAGATCCAAACTTCATTCTAAATGGCAATACTGTCTTCTTTATTACTGACAAAATGTAGTCTACTCTTAATTTAATCAAAAACCAAATAATCAACAAAGTGAACTAAAATATGCAAAATAACCAATATTATCAACAAAAAGAAATACAATATTTGACAAAATTGCAGAAAATGAAAGTAATCAATAAAATGAAAATAAACATGCAAAATCATCAACAAGAATAAAGAAGAAGCTTAACGATTAGTAATATGGGCAAAAGTGAACACAATCAAAAGTGAAATAAAATAAAGGAAACTAAAATGGACAAAATACAAAAACAAAATAAAATATTACAAAATATTTTAAGATCGCGTCCTCCAGTGAACATTTGTGCCCTCATATTAACAATGTGCACATGGTTTACCAATTTGTCAGAAATCTGTATGATAAATCTAACTTCTCATCAGTTTTGTCTTTGTCTTTTTCAATGTGTCAGGTGTACCAGCTGCAGACGGAGCTGCAGAAAGCCCAAACAGAGAACGAGTTCCAGAAGAAATGTTCACTCAGGTGTCCTTCTGCTGCTGAGAAACCACCAGCACCAGATGAGCGGAGCCTGAGCTGCCAGCAGGCTCATCAGGACATCCTGGCCCAGGACCTGGCCGAGGCCATCGACAGCCAGGTGGAGCTCGCACAGCAGCTTAAGTGTTATAGAGAGGAGAATGAACAGCTGCTCAGAGAAAAACAAGGGGTACGTACGTAAGTCAGTGTTTATTGTTACTTACCAGTGAAAACACGTCGCTGTGTCGCAGCCGATACAGCTGGAAAACACACACACACAGCACGAACCCGCTACATGTAACAACGTTTTTTACTAGTACTAACACTGTGTTGTTCGTCAGATGTTGTTGACTTTACTTGTTGTTTTCAGTAGCGATACTTGTTAAACAGTGAGAACAAAGTACAAGCAGCAGCATAAGCATTAAACTACCAACCGGAGGTGGAGTGAGATGAGTAGGGCTGAGGTGTCAACTGCAGGAGCAGTGTATGCGTCTTTGATGTTTGCATAAAATAAGTCCAATGTTTTATTGTCTCTTGTGGGACAAATCACATACTGTGTAAACGTGAGTAGAGTGGCAGAGAGTGGGACATGATTAAAGTCTCCAAAAATCAGGATGAGGGCTTCTGGGTGTTGTGTCTGCAGCCGGGACACGGTCTGTGCGCGTTCACACGCAGTGGCAGCATCGGCCGAGGGAGGGATGTAAACAGTCAGCACTATGACATGTGAAAACTCCTGCGGGATGTAATATGGACGAATGCTGACCGCAAGTAATTCAATGTCCCTGCAATAGGTGATGTGGCCTGGCTTACACCATCTGTTGTTTACAAACACCGCCAGCCTCCCTCCTTTCCTCTTACCACTCTTCGCCTCCATCCGGTCCGCGCGGATGAGTGTGAATCCGTCCAAAGAGACCACTGAGACCAGTACGTGTCCATTCAGCCAGGATGCCGAGAGACAGAGGAAGCTACATTCCCTGAACTCCCAATGAAACCTTGTAAGCACCATGAGTTTGTCCATCTTGTTGGAGAGGGATCGGGCATTCTCCATGATCACGGATGGTAAACATGGCTTAAATCTCTGTCTCCTCTCTTGGCACTTGACGCCCACCCTGCAGCTTCGCCATTTTCTCCTCCGTATCTCCACGGGAATCTCCGGTTTCTCCACATGGAGGAGACCAGTGCGGCTCAGAGCTAGCAGTTGGTCCCGAGTGTAACAATTGAACCGTGGCTGAAGGGGTCCCCCGACGCCGACTCAAAAAGTCCAGAGAAAAGAACAAGAAAAAGCGCGACAGTCCAAAAAGTATTACCCCTAGTCGCACAGTTCCATAGGGGTCGAAAAAAGAGAGAAGACAGACATGAAATGAGGAAGAAAACAAACAAAAATACTAAAGAGAACAGATTAGAGGACAGGCTGCCACTCCAGCGGCGCCATCTTAATCAAAATAAGAGTGGAGCCACTGCAGAACAGTGCTTTTGACGCCAACGCACAGTTCTAGACGTGTCAAAAGAATGTCATGGTCGACCGTGTCAAAGGCCGCAGTTAAATCTAACAATAAAAGGGCAGCAGAGTTGCCAGAGTCCAAGGTTAAAAGATCATTAAAAACTCTTAAAAGGCTGTTTCTGTACTATAATATGATTTAAAACCAGATTGAAACTTCTCTGAAATTTTATTAAAATGAAGGTACTCCTGCAGCTGTGAGTAGACCAGTTTCTCTAACACTTTTGAAAGCAAAGGGAGTTTAGAGATTGGTCTATAGTTAGACAGAATGGATGAGTCCAAATTCTGTTTTTTAATAATGGGCTGCACCGTAGCCTGTTTAAAACATGCTGCAACACAGCCTGATGTGAGAGAGGCATTCATTATTTTTTGAGTAAAAGACCCAACAGTGTCAAAACATTTTTAACAGACTTGATGGAAGGCAGTCCAGCAGGCAGTGAGATGGTCTTAAATGATGAACTACCTTAGGTAACTCACTCAGAGAAACAGGCTCAAACTGCTCCAGTACCACTGAGCACACAGAAGGAACACTGGGATCTGACGCAGACAACGGCGACACAGAGGATCTAATTCCTTGTCAGTAAAAAATGACAGAAATTGGTCACACAAATCTGGTGAGGGCAGCGCACCAACATTATCACAAGGATTAATAATCTTGTTAAAAACTTTAAAAAGTAACTGAGGCCTGTGGCTATTAAGAGACAAGGTTTGATATGAATGATGTCTTTGCCGTCTTTACAGCTTTCTGGTAGGCAGACAAACACTCCCTTAAAATCTTGGAGCGCACATTCCTGAGAGCGGCGATTGAGTCCAAAATGTTAGTACACATATTCCTCGCCAACCATACTCCACTGGGTCTGCATTTCCATGACAGGCATGGAGGTAAGCTCTGGTTCTGACGAGTACACCAGCTCGCCTACCGTGCTTCCTCAAGCACTTGCTCAAGGGTGGGATACACTGTATGCGGCGTAGGTAAGCCGGGACAGCTGACTCAAAAGGAGGAGGAGGAAGCTTCCCCTCTAGCAGCACGTTTCAGCACTAGATCGTAAGGCGCTTTAGTATTTACAAGTGACTGGCGATTGTACACAAGTAGACCTGAGACATAAACAATTACACTAAAGGACAAATAAACAATAACCAGAACATAACTGACAGATGCGTTGCCCTGCATACCGCTGGCACCATCTTCCTAAGCTCCCAAGATAGCTCCTCCCTAACTAATCCTTCTCCAGACCCTACGTATTGGTACAAAACTTGAGTTGTGTTCTATACTAGCCCTGGGTCATGTGTTTGCCACTATCCTGTCAGAGGATGAGGTGTGTGGCTGCAAACTCACCCCAATACGTCTACTTCTGGATCCAGCGAATCACACCCATGGAGACTGTCTGTCCAGTGGTCCATGTACTTTATTCTGATGGAAATGGCCAGCCCACTCTTGGGTCACTTTGTTGTAGTTCAAAGTTTTTTAAGGTGAATGTGTACACAAGTGGGCAACACAGTGGTGCAGTGGGTAGCACTCATGCCTCACAGCTAGATGGTCCTGGGTTCAATCCCAACACAGGCCTTTCTGTTTGCATGTTGTCCCGTGTCTGCGTGGGTTCTCTGCGGGTACTCCGGCATTCTCCCACAACCAAAAACATGTACTAGGTTAATTTGCTACTCTAAATTGTCCATAGTTGTGAATGCAAATTATTATCTGTCTGTATTGTCAGGAGGTCTCAGCCTCAAATTGTGAAGCGCCTAGAGATAATTAGTGATTATGATTGGTGCTATACAAATAAAATTGAATTGAATTGTTAGCATGTTACTTAAAATTTTGATTCTCAGTCCGTAGGTCAGTATGGTTCAGTTCTCTCAGCTCTGTTTCCTCTCTGAGCTGCTCTGTCAAAACTCTCAGTTCCAATTGTCCTGAATCTCCAACTCTCACTTCGACGAGTCTCTAGTTTCTCTACCTGTTCTGTCGGTGTCTCTTCTCATCACTCTCCGTGCAGTCGGCCTCACAGCTGTGTGACCTTTGCTCCTTTATCAACTCGTATCCAACACAGCTTACGCCCATTCATGCTGATGACAGAGTTCACAAACCACATCCACACCCTCTAAATAGAGTGCCCTCCAAAAGTATTGGAACAGTGAGGCCAATGCCTTTGTTTTTGTTGTACACTGAAAACATTTGGGTCTAACATCAAGCAATGAATGAGACAAAATTCAGTATTTCAGCTATTTCCAGGTGTTTACATCGAAATTGGTCAAACAACTTAGAAGGCAGCAGCTTTTGTTTGAACCAACCTATTTTTCAAGTGAGCAAAATTATTGGAACATGTGACTGACAGATGTGTTTTGCTGCCCAAGTGTGTCCTATTACACTGATTATTCAAACAATAAATAGCACTGAGTGTCTTCTCTGTTTCAGCTTTGGGTTTTCTCTGTGCAGACTGCTTTCATAGTTAAACAGGTGTAACCAACATGAAGACCAGAGAGTTGTCTGTGGGAGAAAAGCAAGCAATTTTGAAGCTGAGAGAAGATGGAAAATCAATCAGAGCCATTGCACAAATATCGGCCATAACCAGTATAACCATTTGGAATGTCTTGAAGAAGAAAGAAACCACTGGTGTACTGAGCAACTGATTTGGAACTGGTAGACCACGAAAAACATCAGTAGCTGATGATAGAAACATTGTGAAAACTGTGAAGAAACAACCCTAAAACAACTGTCAGTGACATCACCATTAACCTCCAGAGGACAGGAGTGAAGAATCACAATCCACCGTTCACAGAAGACTTCAGGAACAAAAGTACAGAGGCCACAGCAGAAGATGAAACCACTCATTAGCAATAAGAACAGGAAGGCCAGATTGGAATTTTACAAAAAGCCTGATGAAGTTTTATTGACTGATGAGACAAAGATGAACCTTTATCAAAGTGATGGAAAGACTAAAGTGTGGAGAAAGAAATGATCTGCTCATGATCCCAAACACACAAACTCATCTGTGAAACACAGAGAAAATAATGTCATGGCTTGGACTTGCATGGCTTCTTCTGGGACGGGGTCATTGATCTTTATTGATGATGAAACACATGATGGCAGCAGCAAAATGAACTCAGAAGTCTACAGCAATATTTTGTCTGCAAATTTAAAGAGAGATGCAACCAAACTGATCAGGAAGATCCTTCATCATGCAGCAAGACAACAACCCAAAACTCACTGCCATGACAACCAAGGAATTCATCAGGAGAAAGAAGTGGAAGGTTTTAGACTGAACAAGTCAATCTGCAGACTTAAACCCTATTGAACATGCATTTTACCTGCTAAAGAGGAGACTGAAGGGAGAAACAACTGAAAACAAACAACTGAAAGAGACTACGGTGAAAGCCTGGAAAAGCATCACAACAGAAAAATGCAAAAGTTTGGTGACGTCAATGGGTTGTAGGCTTCATGCATTTATTGCAAGTAAAGGCTTTGACACTAAATATGAAGTATTATTCACTTGAATGCATTTCGTTCTTATACTTTTGCTCACCTAAAATGTTTTTGTTACAACTAATGCTATCTTATAACTTCTTTAACCAATTTTGATGTAAACACTTGGAAATAAAAGCTGAATTACTAATCTTTTGTCGCATATTCATCATTTGATGTCAAACCATAATGTTTTCACTGTACAACAAAAATAAAAGAATTGGCCTCACTGTTCCAATACTTTCAGAGGACACTGTATGTGTCATATCAGTGACTCCCTGAGCTGAAAAACAAGCCTACAGAAACTCAATTGTAACACTACACCTCTACATTCCTACACCTCTATGTTCCTACATTACACAGAGGAGCAGAGGGTTGACTGCCCTATATTCTGACACCAGGAGCACCGTGGTCCACTGCAGCAGTCTCTGAGACTGTTCACATCACATACAGGTGGAATAATAAATTATCTTTGACTCTTATTAAAATTCCAAATACGAACAGACAGTAAGCAGCCATGAAAATAATCGCAATAATATCAATACAATAATGTCCCGAGAGGGTAGAGTGCTTTAGCCCCAGCAGTACATTAATCTCCAGTGCCCCCCCCCCCTTCCCTATGTATTGTTAGAACATAAAGGTGTAGGAACATAGGGCAGACCCCCATATCTAGTGTGACATCAATTTCTATGACAAAAAGTAATTCAAACAATAAGACACATTTGACATGTGCAACTGAATGAAACCTGGTTTGAGTGAATTACAACTACTACTTTTTGACCCAAACAGTTCAAAACATTTTAAATTTGTAGGGAGGTAATACAGTAGTACTTGACACGTCATTGTGGAGAAGCTGAAATGTTTGTTTCTGTATTTTCTGTGCATTCTGGTTCTATCATGGTCATTTTAGTCTGCTAAAACAACAAATCCAAGACAGCCTAAAACTTGCAGTTGTATATTAACTATTCACTAGCTGATCGTTTGCATAGATGTTAAAATAGCATCATTTGACAGTTTGTGAACACCTTAGCATTGTCTGTATTTCTGCACATCAAAGATTAGTGATAAACGTTTTTTACAATGCATACGAGGTGTGTGTTACTTCTGCGCTGGATTCACTTGCTCATGACATCCTATATATGTGTATAAGCATTGAGATGACATTGGTGAAACATGTGCCTCTGGGTTTTAGCTTTTGGATCAGAAGGAATGTCTGAGCCTTCAGGTGCAGCAGCTGACTCTGGACTGTAACATGCACCAGCAGAAGAGCACTGTGATCCAGGACCAGATGAGAGAGGTGCAGGCTGAGAGGGACCAGGTATGCAAAGGAAACACAGCTTAACACTTTCACAACATTTCTCATCTTCCTCATTCTGTTTGGCCTGTACAAACACTTCCACCTATAAAATATTTGCGGTACGAAAAAAATTTTGGCCAAAAATGGGTCCCGGCAACCACAAAAAATATCGTGTTACAAAAGAAACAAATCTGGACATGAACTATTGCCCATCCAGTTGTGATGTAAACAGTCAACACAATGACATAACTTTTGCAGGATGGAGTACGACTGAATGCTAACCGCTAGTAGTAGCCCGATGTCCCTGCTCCAGAGCTGCTCCAAAACAGTGCTGTGCCCTGGGTGACACCATCCTTTGTTTACCAATGCCACCAGTCCCTGCCTTTCCTCTTACTGCTCTCTGCCACTGTATAGTCCGCACGGATGAAGGTGAATCTATCCAAGGAGACCTACAGGCCCAGCATTGTGTTGTTAGCTCTGGAGCTGTGTTGTTAGCCAAGAACAGTAGCTGTAAACACAACCGGTCTGGCAAGTCCATCACTGTGTTGTTAGCTCCAGAGCTGTGTTGATAGCTAAGAACAGTAGCTGTAAGCAAGCTGAGCAATGGTGTTGTTGTTAGCTCCTGCTTGGTTAACAAGACAGCAACCACGGTCAGCCACTGACCGATTTAGCTTAGTCACTAAGCCACCTACACTGCTTTGCTTCATCCACACCGAGCTAACTGATGCCAACCACGCCACATCGACTACAACGGTCCACAACTAATTTTCACACAACCCACCAACAAGCACTGCATCGACATACGCAGTAATGCAAAGCCAAAAAGTAACACAGTCAAATGCTAACCAGTTAGCTTCGTCACTAAGCCAACTCACACTGCCTTGCTTCGCTAACACCAATCTAACTAGCTATTAGCTTCACCACACTGACTTGAAACAAACCACAGATTATTTTCACACATCTAAAAACACAAAACACTTGCTAACACTATGTTTGCTCCGGCCGAACGTCCCAGAAGTTAGGGTCATTCGCTCTCGGTTCTAAGATTCAAGATGAGTCCTCAATTGTTACGAGTTTACACGTTCTGTTAGCTTATGAATGCTTTGATTCCATTCCCAGACACCGAGGCCGGGCCCGGTCCCCAGTGAGCTGAGACACTCTGCGTAATAAATGCTTTAATATATGCTTTAATATAGTAGTTTGTGGGTCCTGGAGCAGATTAATTGTAATTTACATTTATTCCTATGGGGAAAACCCATCCCGCCGGAATGGATTCGTTTCGTACAGTGAAGTACGACTGTATTTAAGTGCATTTATGCTTTTCTTTGCTGTTGAAATGTGAGTAAATATGAACCTCCAACATAATGCTGCTCGTGACTGTCTTGTCTGTGTACAGGTGGAGTTCTGCACATACGTAGATGATTAACATATCGCTAAATAGTGCTTTTGTTTGCCATCTAATTTTGTTTATTAGTTTAATTTTTTTAATTCCTTTCCAATTCTTTTGGATTTGTTTTGTTCATTCCTTCTAATATTGCATCATTTGGTGAATTATTTGGTTCCCTTTTTGTTCAGTTTGGCTCATTCTGGAGCAGCCCCCCAGTAACATTGAAGACATGTTGCATTTCAACAAGTGCGTTTATTTGAGGCCGTTGAGCACCGTGAAGTACGTACAAACAAAATTACAGACGCACATTACATATAAAATCATAAGCAGATATACAATATCTTGACCGAATGCTAGCTGGAGGATCCAAAAGCATGACAGCAGACCAAAAAAAAAAAAAAAAAAAATAGTACTTTAGACTCGCTTTAACAACAAAATGCAAAAGAGTAACAGGGCTCCTGGAGCGAGGATGGCTTGAAGATATGGACCGGCAATGCAACGCTATCAGGGTCAGGTCTCAGAATGAGGCTCCTAGGGAACAGAGTGCAGGTGAGGACAAGTGGCGGACCAAATGTAGGTCTACTGAAAAGTACTCACAGTTGAGGTTGACTGGATATTGCAGCTGCAAGTGGCTTGAGTACCATGGAGGGAGGTGAACACGGGAAGGTGAGGCTGGAGGAATGAATGGAGCTTCCTTGGGAGCTGCAGATGAGTGGGCAGAGAAAACTGGGAGACAGGTAAAAATCACACGTGCCAGGGGAAGGATAAGAAATCTGTCAGAGATTCCGAGAAGTCACCATCCTATATCCAGAATCCAGTCCAGAAATCCAAAATCCAAGAAATCAATCCAAATGTGTAGCCGAGATCAGTCCAAAGGTCAGTCCACAGTCCAAAGGTCACATTCACAAAATGGAGGGAAAGCAGACTTACAAATCCAGGAGGGAACAGGCAGAAAGAGGCTGAGGTCAACAACAGACTTTCAAAATCTGTGGAAATGCTGGAATGAACTACTCAAGGCGAGCTACAATCTGGCACTGAGGGAGAGGGCAGCGCTGGTTAAATATCAGAGATAATCAGGCACAGATGGAAAGGATGTGAAAGCTGATGAGTGTAAAGCTGAAGCATGTAAGAATGGGGAACACAGGAAGTCTCAACAGAATAAAAGCATGAAACAGCAAAAACAACAATCATGACAATCATTATTTAACATTTCCATAAAACCTCTTTATTTAGCTAATAAGTAAAATTCTAACAAACACAAACTACACATGATATACCTCGCTTCGCCTACCAAAAGGTGCAATTTCCATGAACAACTCGTCTTGGATAGTGTCCTGCTGTGCTGCCCCTTCTGCAGCTGCTGTGCGGTTAACTGGCATGTGGCAAAACTGGCGTGTGACGACTTTTACGCAATTCCAGGGCACATAACCGGAACCACAACACAAAAAAAAAAAAAAAATACAAAATACGATCTGTGGTACGATCCGCTGGACACTTGTACATTCTGTTGCTTATTTTGTTCATTTCTGCTTGTTTTTTCTTTAGTTATTTTTTTCACTTCAGTTTGTTTTCCCAATTTTTTTGGTTCATTTGTTATACATTTTGTGGATTTTTGGTTTATTCTTGATTATGTTGTTTGTTATTTTGTTAATCTGGGGATAATTTGATTATTTTTTTGATCAATTTAATTCATTTTCTCTTCTTCTGCTAATTTTTGTTAATTTTGTGCATTAATCCATTTTCTTGATTGTTTTTTGATTAGTCAAATCAAAATCAGGCCATGAATATGGTGCTTTGTTGCATTTGCTCATGTCTCACTTGAGGGACCGTCTTTCACTTGCTCTTTTAATATCATTAAGGCTTGTTCTGTCAGCAGAATATGCTCTGTATCTGTCACGTGTGCACATGGAAGCTGCAGTGATGCACAACACAACAGTGTGATCAGACCTGACAGGTCCTGGGCATAATCACTGATCACCCTCACTGTATGACACGCACGAAACCTGCATGAACACAGCAGTGGTGCCGTCAAACCTGACTTTCAGCATTATTCCTCTTTCACGTCTATCAAAACAAAAATATACTTCTGATGTGTAAAATCCAACTTCCTGAATTCTACAATAAAAGGAATTTGAAAACTAAAAAGTCAATATAATGTATTATATGCCCTGCGACTCAGTGATCTTATAAATCAAAATGTCACTTCACAGTCCTTGTAGAACACGTAATAAGATTAAATCAACTGAACAAGTACAAATTGAAATAGGATGTACTCATGAGAGGTGCAGACCAACGCCTCCTGCCTCAAGACATGATAAATGTTCATTTATAGAGCTGACTTGAACATTTTGAAGAAAATATCAGCAATGAGTAATAATGTCAGCTGTTAAGGTCAATAACTATGATTGACGTATTTATTTACCTTCAACAGGAGAACATAGAGCTTAATAGAACAAAAAAAGACAAAAGAAGCCGAGTCAAATTATGATCAATGGGGAACAAATTCAGTTTATGATTACATACATACAGTGCCTACCTATTTTCTTTACCAAAATTATAACTTGTTATAAAATTGTGTTATATTATAGATATTAAAGATCTTGAGATTGAATGCAATGGCTTTGTTTTCAAAATGAAAAGCTGAAAGATGTTCTTCCATCATTTTAGTTTTACTTCCAGCTGCTCGTGACAAGTCCCCATTGGCCATGGCGTAAACTATATTTTTGAAATTTAAGGATAAATACTAGAATAAATGCAGTTCTGATGACAAGTTCAAAGTTCCTTCCCTTATTTGCATTAAATTATAAGCCATGAAATAAATTTCAAACTTGGTGAATTATAATAACACAGTCAAAACAAAAATGACAAAAATGTATTTTAACCTTGATTCTTTTAGAGTAGCATTATCTCATATATTATGTGATTAAGAACCCTTATATTAACAGCTTTTAACTTGAATACAATTTTACACATATTTATGCCTTATTAATGTCATCAAATGTTGTGGACTCAAATAGCACACGTTTCATAGAATGACTCAGAACATCTGTCACCAGTGAAAAGTTTGAACAGCTGCATGTAAACTGCAATATGAGTGGAAGAGTCATTTTCATTGCCCACGTACACAATGTATAAGGAATTTTGTGCGTTTCTGAAAAAATAACACTGTGTTTCAAGTCTGCTGTTTACACGACATCTTCAATATGACAGTGACGACATTTGGAAACATTGTCACTGTCACGTTGCAGCAGAACTGATCACAGAAATTTGAACTGGTATCGCCTAGACATCGGTCTTAATGTCAGCAGGAAGACGGGGCGGACATTCAACTAATGTTATCTGAGCTCCATCTACTTTCAGGTGAAACTCTGACATGACCTTGAGTAATAAACAAAGTCAAATTAACTCTTGAAACGCTGGGACAGATCACTGCGGACATTTTTTTTCTTTTTGGAGTTTTACATGGAACACTATGATTCATTCTATTTCATTATTATTCATATTTGTATTATGTTCTGGTGCTTGCCCACCTGTATGCACCCCCGTAGATTTCATTGTGCTTGGTTTTCAGCAGGCATATTTTGGATTTTAAATTGTAACAAAATTACATGTTCTATTATGTTCTGTGACTTTACATTTGATCTTATGTCCTTTATGCTCATTGCCAAAGTCCTAAGTTTGTAGCAGTTTGGTTGTTTTTTTCAGCCATACTGTATATGGCTGAGCTGTACTAATTTAGTAAAGTGATTAGTTACTTTTAATGTGTAAATAAAGTACTGAATCTGTATTTTTGTGAACATCCATTGATGGAATATAGTTTAACGGAGGCTGTATTACTCTGCTGTTCCTGAGCGACATTGTTGAGACATTTATTTTTGTAAACCAATTTTTGCGTACTACAGAGATATGAATACATTTAGGCACCCCTGACAATTTCTGTCATTTTCATTTAAAAATTAATAAGTATTAGGATCAGCAAATTCATTTTGATCTATCAAATAACTGATGGACACAGTAATATTTCAGCACCGAAATGAAATTTATTAGATGAACAGAAAATGTGCAATATGCATCAAAACAAAATTAGACAGGTTCATAAATGTGGACACCCCAACAGAAAAATCACATCAATATTTAATAGAGCCTCCTTTTGTAAAAATAACAGCCTCTAGGTGTTTCCTGTAACCTCTAATGAGTGTCTGGATTCAGAATGAAGGCGTTTTGGATCATTCCTCCTCACAAAACATCTCCAGCTCACTTAGGTTTGATGGTAGTCGAACATGGACAGCCTGCTTCAAATCATCCCACAGATTTTCAGTGATATTCAGGTCTGGGGACTGGGATGAACATTCCAGAGCATTGTACTTGTTCCTCTGCATGAATGCCTGAGTAGATCTTGAGCAGTGACTTTGGCTGTTGTCTTGTTGAATTATCCAGCCCTGACACCACTCAGGATGAAAGGGTGGAGTCTTGAGCCACAGAGAATAAATTCTGGATTTCCGCATTAGACCATTTAGAACTGAAGAAGCTTCCTGGATAGGTAGCAAAATGTCTTCAATCCAAATAACCAGTGCAGTTGCCGGAAGAAAACCCCACGCCTTGCAACCTGCCAAAAAGTCACGTGTTCTGCTCATATTGAGCAGTATTGTTGTTACTGTTGCTGCTCTAGTGATGCCGGTTATGGACTGTCAATAAAAAAGGGGGAGAAATCAGTGAATAGAGAGTTGTTGCTGTGTTCTTAGGCATATCAGTCCAGAGACGAGGCCCAGGCCATGATCGCCCGCATCCTGGCTGAGAAGGACACCCTGAGGTGCCAGCTGGTGGAGCTCCAGGAGAGGATGTTCAGTCTGAACACTACGCACAGTGAAAGAAGTAGTCGGCAGAGCTCAGATGTAACTCCTCTCACATGGCTTTATGTGCACATGCAACATGTGCGATAGTAACAATATTCACGTCTTGCTCTGTGTCTTTGTGCAAGCAGATGGATGTCTCCTGGGAAAGTCCAAGGTCCAGCTGTACAGAGTCATCAATCCCAAACAGACGTAGACTTTGTCGTATGGATGCGGTTAATCCCATGTCTCTGTGCTCTGGTAATTCAGAGGTATGTGAGCTCGCTGAGTCCCTGATGACATTCAGAACACATCACATTTGGTCATCTAGGTTAGAAGTCACTGTCAGGAAAAATTTATAAAATTCTAAAAAAAAATTCTCATTTCTCAAGGCAAAATGCCTTTTTATTGTGCTGAGTTATCTGATTATGTGGGAGCATACAGTAACTACTAGGAGAAATGACAAAGTAAAGTTTTATTTTTCTATCTTATAGCCTTTTTTCTCTCCAGCATCACTTTCACTTGCTTACTGGCTCTTGAGAAAAGAGGAGGAGGAATTTGAATGTTTTTTCACTCACTCAATAGAGAAATATTACATGCTAGTTAACCATGTAACTTCACCATAGTTTACCTTTAATCCACCGTGAAATTTTAAAACATCATATCCAGGGTAATGTCATCTGATTTGTTTTTATTGTAATTATGATTGTGTTCTATGCTCCATGTCAAGATCTCTTAGGTTTAGTATAGTTGGCAGATGTCATATTATTAACTTGCAATCATTTTTTTTGTGTATGTGTGAAGTATGAAGATACTATGACAACTAGTGTCCGATCTCGAAATGCAGAGCCTCCTTGTCCGGATTCTCTGCGCAGGAGGGAGGACGCCTTGTTTGCAGATGACAGGTCTGTGCTTTATGCTCACGTTCATTATGTACCATTTGTCAATATTTTCTCACTCCTAGCATATTGATTTCAGCTGTTGGCATCTTTACACACAAGTCACTCTTTAGTGTGGCCTCTGGATGTAAAGGCACATCATTTCAGGTCTCTCTTTCAAATGAGACGTTGGGTCTCAATGGGGTCACCTGTACAGGTTAAATAAAAATGAATAAAATGTGTCCTGGATGCGGGGTACAGTTTCATTGGGTTCAGGCATAAAACTACTTGGCACAAAACACATAAAAACACCTGAAGAGGGACATAAACCCACAGGTCCACAGGTTTGTTGTGCTCCATGAGCCACCACTTTATCCTGGTGGAGGGGTTGCATGTCCCAGTGATCCTAGGAGCTATGTTGTCAGGGGCTATATGCCCTTGGCAGGGTCACCCAAGGCAAACAGGTCCTAGGTGAGCGTCCAGACAAAGCGCGGCTCAAGAAGACCCTCATGAAGAAAAAGAAAATTGGACTCATAAGGGTGTCCATATGTACACTTGGCACCAGGACACCCTAGACCACAGTTCGATGATTGACTTTGTGGTCGTATCATCGGACTTGTGGCCGTATGTCCTGGACACTCAGGTGAAGAGAGGGGTGGAGCTGTCAACTGATCACCACCTGGTGGTGAGTTGGCTCCGATGGTGGGGAGGATGCCGGTCAGACCTGGCAGGCCCAAATGTATTGTGAGGGGCTGCCAGGAATGTCTGGCAGAGTCTCCTGTGAGAAAGAGCTTCAACTCCCACCTCCGGCAGAGCTTCGACTGCGTCACGGGCCTTGTTCCGTGCCTCCATTGTTGAGGCAGCTGATTGGAGCTGTGGCCATAAGGTGGTTGGTGACTGTTGCGGCGGCAACCCCCACACCCGTTGGTGGATACCGGTGGTGAGGGATGCGATCAAGCTGCAGAAGGAGTCTTATCGGGCCTTTTTGGCCTGTGGGACTCCAGAGGCAGCTGATGGGTACCGACAGGCCAAGCGGAATGTGGCTTCGGTGGTTGCCAAGGCAAAAACCCGGGCGTGGGAGGAGTTTGGTGAGGCCATGGAGAATGACTTCCGAACGTCCAGGAGGAAGTTCTGGTCCATCATCCGGCGGCTCAGGAGGGGGAAGCAGTGCACCGTTAACACTGTGTACAGTCGAGACGGGGCGCTGCTGACCTCAACTGGAGACGTTGTGGAGTGGTGGAAGGAATACTTCGAGGAACTCCTCAATCCTAGCAGCACACCTTCCTCTGAGGAAGTAGGGCCTGGGTATTCTGGGTTAGGCTCTCCAATCTCTGGGGCTGAGGTCACTGAGGTGGTCAAAAAACTCTTTGGTGGCAGGGCCCTGGGGGTGGATGAGATCTGCCCGGAGTTTCTTAAGGCTCTGGATGTTGTGGGGCTGTCTTGGCTGACACGCCTCTACAACATCGCGTGGACTTTGGGGGCAGTGCCTCTGGATTGGCAGACTGGGATGGTGGTTATTCTATATGTTCTGATGTTATATAATGGTAGAAAAAGACCAAATTGTGTTAAATTCTTGTTTGGAAAATAATTCATGTCCTTTACTTCAGTAAAAAAAAAAGTACAAGAACGGATTTTGCATTTAAGCCTTCGTGTACAGGTAAGCATGTGTTCTACTGTTATATGTGAATCTTCTTACATGTGGTTTATTCATTACCTGCCCTTCCTTCCCCTAAATCACTAGATATGACATAAAAATGGTTCAAAATAATGTGGAACTGTACATTTTCTGTCTTGCATGTTGATGCCAGCCCAAAGATGTTTGATATTTCAAAGCCATCCATGATCAGGATGATGGATGGCCAGACTTCCCTTTCCCCATCCACCTCCTCCAGCTCTACTGGGGGTCCCCCAGGCATTCCAAGGCCAGGAAAGAGACACAGATTCTCCAGCGTGACCTGGGTCTGCCCCAGGGCCTCCTCCCACTTGGCAATCAGGGATTGGACCACCTAGACCCCTCCTTCAGCTGCCACCCAAACTACACAGCACTGGACCCTTACTGTCATGATTTGTACTTCCTGTCTTATTTTGAAGTTTTGTTGGCTGGTAGTGTTGGTATTCTGACTTCCTGTTTTTTCCATGTTTCCCGCCAGTGTGATTAGTGGCTCCGCCCTAATCATTTCCACCTGTGTCTGTGTATTTAAGACCT
>JAQQAE010005561.1:0-17503 GCA_029823295.1 Pseudamia nigra | reverse complement strand
TAGCACACCGCCATCTGGTGGATGCATGACGCAAGTGCGCCTTATAATCCGGTGCGCCCTATAGTGCGGAAAATACGCCATTGTTTTTGCCAATTTTGTTTATTTTGTTCAGTTTAGTTGATTATGTTATTTTTTCCATTTTGCAGGTTCATTTTCTTGTTTATCTTGTTAATGTTTTATTCATTTTCATTCAGTTGATTTATTATTTTCATCGTTTTGTGGTTTTTTTTTTTTTTTTTGTTTATTTCCCTGGTTATTTTGCTCAAGTTTTTCTTAATGTTGCAAGACTTAGTTTTTTCATATATTTTTTTAAATTTTTTTTTCATTTGAAGTATTATATTGTTTATTCATACTAATTTCCTTGATTATTGTGTTCATTTTGTAGATTATTTGCATCAGTTTTGTTGTAATTTTTGTTCATTTTAGTTTATTTTGCTGATTTACTGCTTTGATTTAAGGCAGAGTTTCGCTTGACAAAACCACAAGAGCCACAGGGGAGGGGGGGCTACATGTGGCCCTGGATCCATAGGCTGCAGACCCCCCGCACCAGGCTGGCATGTAGTCTTTAAGAATAGATTATATCTGCTTATTTACATTGTACAAACATGCCAAACTGGACAGTATTGTTAAAGTTGCTGCTACTCATTATGCCACTGTGTTGGTCACATTTCTGTGTCGCTAATAGCAAGATACAGCTATTCATTAAAGTATGTAATAATCAGAATTAATGTGTTTTTAAGATGGATTAGTGGCAATGTGAATATGCTGAATGCTGCTAAGTTTTGCAGACTAGTTCTTGGAGGGTGCATACTCTGGACCTCCTGTCTTGCTGCCTTTTACCCTCTGGCTGTTTATTGGCTGTTTATTGCCAGTTTGTCCTTTATTGTATTCTTTGTCAATTTTGTTATTTTGTTTATTTTTTGTTTATTCATTTGTTCTTTCTGCTGATTTTTTTTTCATTTCCTTCATTATTTAATTTTTGTTCAATTTATTGATTACATGGTCCATTTTTGTTCATTTTGTACATTATTTTCTTCATTTTTTGTTCGTGTTTTAAAATTATTGTATTAACTTTTGTAAATTTTGCTTCATTTCCCAGATTATTTGTGTTTTTTTTTTCTCTGATTATTTCACTCAGGTCTCTCTTAATTTTGGAAGTTTATTTTTCTTTCATAACTTTATTCATAATTTTGTATTTTTTGTTACATTTCTCAGTTTTTCATTAATTTTTTTGATCATTTTATTTATATTATTCAATCTCGTACAACTTGTTGATGATTTTGTTCATTTTGTAAGTTGCATCAGTTTTTTTCTTACTTACTTTTGTTATTTACCTTGTTTTTTTTTTTTGCTGATTTTGTGCTTATTTTATTCTTTTTGATTTATAAAAATGTACTACATCCATCACTGGTCAAAGCCACAGGAGCCACTGAGTAGGGGCTACGTAAAGAGCCCCAGGCTGCAGACCCCTGGGATAGGTGGCATAACTACTGTTTGATAGGTGGGCGCTACTGCTTTTAACAAGAAAAGTCATGGTAGCTTTCAGGTGTTCAGACTGATTTACCTGCAACTCAACCACAGTTACAACCATAACCCTATCAGATCTCCATCCTTTTAGATTTTGAGACGGGTGGTGCCACTTCATTGCTGTCTGGTGCTTTTTTCAGATATTTTGTGATTGTGGGCCACTGGATAACCTCAGGTTATATCTTAGTTTCATCACATTTCACTTTGATATCCTTTTCCTCAGCCCAACCCCTCAGCGTAGGCCACCTCCTGCAGCTGCCCCACCCCCGAGCCGACCTCCAGCAGTTCGGGGCCCGACACCTGGACCACCCCTCAACTCATCTCCTGCTTTCGGAGCTCCGCTTAACCCCTCTCCTGCCTTCGGTGCTCCCCCGATCCCATCTCGCCCGAATCAGCCCATGAATGCTTTTAACAGCCACCAGGATCCCTTCAGTGCCCCCCCACAGATCCCCTCCCGGCCAGCCCGCATCCCACCCGGTGTACCCAGGTATGATGTCCTTTTGGGACCCGAACACCAGTGTTTTATCACTAACCTGATATTCAGTCACAGGTATCATCATCTCACAGTTCTCCCACCTATGATTCAACATTGTTTCGGTCCCTTTTCTTTCTGGTAGCCATCTCTCTCTCTCTCTCTCTCTGTATTTGTCCTTGCCTCTCTGTCGGGTTATTTTGGTTTCTCACTGTTTCTTTGTGAGCACGTCTCACTCCTTGTTCTCTATCTTCTCTCCTTGTTACAGTCGAAGACCCCCTGGTGCTCCGTCTCACCGGCCCACCATTATCCGCCCTGCTGAGCCCTCTCTGCTAGACTAGACCTGTGGCCACCTAATTGTGTGTGTGGGAGGGGGGTGCACTTTTGTCTGCACACTATAGGCCTGGGGCAAGGGGACATGGCTAGAAGGGAGGAGAGGGGCTTCGAGTCATATCGGTGCATTGTCCAGCCGTGTGAATATGTCTATTAAAGCAATTTTAAGCTGCTAATACCGACTTTACCAGTGCACATGAACAAAGGAAAGCCCTTAACCACTTGAATAATACAATCGACAGCTGTGGAACTCATGTAATTTAAAGCAAAACTCAGCTGATCTGTGGGTAGTTTCAGCTTCTATCATTAGAAGTTGTATTAAATTCAGTTCAGGAGCTTTTTTTATCATAGTGACTTGTTTGTTTCCTCTAATTAGGTGCACAGCAGAAGCTCATTAATTAACTCATGTTACAGGCTGGTTTTCCTCTCCTCTCCCCTCCCTTCACCTTTTTTTAGATTCGACCACATCCCCAAGCCTAGATCTCGGTGTAAAATACACACTTAACCTGTTAAATGTCTCTGTGGGTTTTCATTTCCTAACAGATTTCATACTGAAAACAATAGGTTATTGTCCTTGTTGCTATTTTGCTGGTGTCTATTACATTGTTTTCCTTGTGTTATTTTATTTGAGTGACTTTGTCCTTTTTAAAGAGCGTCATAAATGTAGCTTTAAAAATGAGACTCCTAATAATCGCAGCAAAAAGACACAGGGCAGGGTGGTAATGAGAGAAGTGGCCCTCTGTGATTTCTTCTTCCACAGTAAAAAGATGTCAGCCAGATTACAATCCAAGCACTTCTAACCATCTAGCCTTACAACAGAGCCACCCATGGCAGGGACGCTGTCGTTTGTTACTAGAACACTATGCACAAAAAGCCAGCAGAGAGGAGATAAGAGGGCCGACTGCACTTTGTGAGAAGCTTTCCCTCCTTTAATTCTGACTGGTAAAAGCCTTGAATATTAATCCCTTTAGTCTCAGTTGAACCCCAACAAGGCCTTCAGCGTTCAGGGAGACTGTGTTCATTCCTGGATTAGGTGAATCATAGAGAACAGAGCACGCAGTACAGTTTCCTCTCAGAGAGGATGAGACTGAAGCGGTGGGGTGTGTAGACACAAGCAGATCTGTGCTTTTTGAGAGTGAAGATGGTGTCAAGCATAGAAGAGGTGGCAAATCTATCTGGGATTAGCTGTCAAGGACATTTATTGTATCCATCAATTCTGCTTCCGTTCATTTCAAGTATCATTGTATATAGCTGGCCTTTACTGGGGACTTAGCACTTGTATCTTATTGTATCAGGGTTTGTGACAAAAACATGATGATAATAATCAAAGCCCAACGTTTTCAAACTAGTTTTTCATATTAAAGGAAGCACTAACATTGTCATTTTATAGATTAACCTTGAGTCTGGGGGAAGAGATTGGTCATGTCTTAATGCATTATTTATAATCTGGGCATTTGTCATTCTTTTGATGTTTCGGTTCCAATTGTTTCAGCTTGTGTCAAAATAGATGCTACCCAGCCCCCCGGCCCCCTGGCCTCTTCTGCTACAGGGATTTGTTGTCTAAACATGCGCACGTTAGGACACATGGGGCTGAACTTTGTCCACACAGCAGTGATTATTTGCTAATAAATATTTTTTGATTGCTCCATGAAGGTATTTGACATTTTAAATATATTTTTTAGGTATTTAGTGGAGAATTGGGGGAGTGCCATTGGGCTACATTGATGTTTCCCTTTTTTTCATTTGATCAGTAGTGGTGGTGGGAGTTCTGGTGTTTAAAAGCACATCCTGACTAAAAGAGTCTGTTAATTAGCCAATCCAAGACAAAAACTGTACAGATTTCAAGCTGACCATTTCGGTCTTTGACTCTTTAGACAGAATATGCTTTTTCTTCTACTGCATTTCTCTGCAGGTTTGGGTTTCAGTGACAGTTCCAGAGGAAGCTTAAAGTAATTTATAACCAAGCCCCGAATCGATACATTAAGGACACTTCCTATTATGGTACATTTTTCACAGCCCCCTGATGGTCAAAAGTAGTTTCTTTCCAACTACCGGTAGTTATTGGCCAAAGTTAAAATTCCCGTTGTCCTCATCTGGCAACTGTCATTTCATCCTGCCCTGGAAAACCCATTCTGTAAATGGCCTGTAATACATTAGCTTGTGGCAGTTGTGCCCTTTCCCTGATGTATGTACTCTGCCTCGCTTCCTTTTTTCACTCCCCTCTGGTTAAAAAGGGGTAGAAACCAACCTGTAAGAAATTTCTTTACCTTTTGTTTTGAAAACCCTTGTCAAGTGCCTCTGTAGCAATGAACTGATCTGAATAAACAAAATGAACTGATTTCAAAAGAAGAGTAAATAAAGTGGTGTTGTGTACAATAAAGGGACTGGCTCTGGTGGTTGGTGTCTCCTTGTGTCCTGTGTGATCTGCTCTCGCTTTTCTGTCCCCAAACATAGAGCACCTCCTGTTGATTTTTTTTTTCTCTCCTAACTCATCTCTTTCTCAACATCTGAACCCAAGCACACTGACACAAACCCGCACATGTTCCTATGGCAACCTTGTATTTGCAGCTTCAGAAACAGCGCGCCAACAATGGTCACTGTTTACTCTCAGTACATGAATATCACCAGAAAGCCATTTTCACCAGGAACAAAAGAAATCAATACATGGTCATAGTCGCCTTTCATTGCTTTTTGAAAGGGGACTGATGAAATCGACGTGCAGAAATCTCCCGGAAACTGTTTTTTTTTTTTTTTTTTTTTCCCTTCAGTTCCAGTCCTTTGGTGTAAAATTTGGTCACTGGTTTATATCTAAGCTTCTACTGCCTTTCTACACTATCCGTTAAAAGTTTACACACCTTCTCCCTTTTATTTTCAACATGGTACATTAATACTGAAGACGGTCAAACTGTGAAAGAACATTTATGGAATATGGTAAAGAAAGTAAACAAAATTGTCCAAAGTAGCCACATTTAGCTTTGATGACAGCTTTACATCTTCTCATCAGATTCATAAGGTAGAATGCAGAATTAATTTGTGTGCTTTAGTCTCTAAAGCACATTAAGACAAGAAATGACACAAATCACCTATCACTTGAAAACATTGGGGCGCTACTCTGTGAGAGAATGCCACAAGTGTGTAAAGCAGTCTTCAAAATTAAATGTGTCTACTTTGGAAATGTCCAACATAAAACATTGTTTAATGCTTCTTGTTTCAAACATGATTCCATGTGTTTATTCATAGTTTGAATGTCTTCAGTATTAATGTACACAGATGAAAATGTCTCCAAACTTTTGACTGGGAGAGTATATTTAGTGTATATTTATGTCTGTCCCATGGATCCAGGTCTACATGTCACATCAACACATCCTCGAGTAAAAGTGGACAGAGGCCTCTCTCAGGGCTGGGTGATACATATTTTATAATGCAATATTTAATAATGTTTAATTATTGTGAGAAATGCTTTTTATTGAAGAGTCACATTTGATTATGTTGATTTAATATTGTGAAAATTGTGGCATTAAATGAAAATAAATGAACAAACAGCCACAGTCATTTTCTCTGATTCTCAGATTGTGTGTTTTTGCATCTGCCATGTTTTTTGTCTTTATCTTTCATGTCATTTTATCTTTTTGTTTCATTTGTTTTCATTTTAGTGTGTCTTAAATTACTTTTTTGTTTTTTGGAACTTTGAAATTATTTCCATCTTTTTGCATCTTAGTTGTCATTTTAGGTGCCTTTTTACACTGCCTGGCCAAAAAAAAGTGGCCACCAAAAAAAAAAAAGTCACACTCTAGTCCAGTATTTTGTTGGACGCCTCTAGCTTTGATTATAGCATGCATTCACTGTGGCATTGTTTCCATAAGCTTCTGCAATGTCACAAGATTTGTTTTCATCCAGTGTTGCGTTAATTTTTCATCAAGATCTTGCACTGATGATGGTAGAGTGATGGGTACATCACTTCATCTGCCTGTCTTCTTACCCTGATGCACCATCACTCTGGAACAGGGTAAATCTGGACTCATCAGACCACATGACCTTTTCCATTGCTCCAGAGTCCAATCTTTATGCTCCCTAGCAAACTGAAGCCTTTTTTTTTCCCGGTTAGCCTCACCGATTAGTGGTTTTCTTGAGGCTACACAGCTGTTCAGTCCCAATGCCTTGAATTCCCTTCTCATTGTGTGTGTGGAAATGTCTGACTGGATTTGCTTGATTAAATCCAGGTGGCAACTTTTTGGATTGTGGCAACTTTTTTTTTTTGGCCAGGCAGTGTATTTTGCTTCCAATTCTTCCCTTCAGTTTTGTCACTTGTTTTCTACATTTTCTTTTTGTATGTTTGCGTTTTTTTTCCCATTTGCATCTTTTATTTATTTCATGTATGTGCTTTTTATGCTATTTTTGTTGCATTCTTTACTAGTAAATTAAAACAGAGCAACAAAAATCTAGTTTCTCCAGCTTCCACTCAGGACCAAAAATCAAACTTCTATAACCATTGTTATCTCGAGAGCATCTGCGGTTGTTATCACCCAGCTTTAGCGTCTCTAATCTGTCACATGGCTGTGTTATTGTCCTCACTGTTCTCTGACTGGATCCTGATCCTTTTACAACGTCCAGAGATTAACGCTGGTTGTTCCTGAACAGGCGCCCGGCTCCTCGTCGAAACCAGTGGTGACCTTGGCCAGTGAGCAGTGGAAATGCCATCGATCCACGACAACAGCTGCACCACAGAAGAATTACAATTATTTTCAGTTCCTTCAAAAAGAAATGGGTCCATGCATGCTGTTACAGGCTTACAACTGTAATTTGATTTTAGGGGAAGACTACAACTTGTCTTTTACAGAGAATGAATCGACCACTTTATGATTTCATTTATTACATCTGGAGCCCATACATACCCTGGTTTATACAAATAATCTAGAAGACAGCAATCAAGTATTCAAAAGAAAAATACAGATCCATTCCAGCTTTTAAACACAGACTCGAGTGCCAAGCCATAGAGTTGTGACCATAAAAATGTTTTTTTAATTGTATGTGATGACAAAATGCCTCGTGTGATGGTTGTGGAGCTGTGGAAAATTAATGCCTCGGTGGAAATCCATTCATCTGCACAGCAGTGTCTTTTTGTCCAGTTCACCTCCACTTCGAGATGCTTTTATGACTGTAAATATGTCTTTTACGAACAGGAGGATATCGGTTTAATAAATGCACACATAAGTAAACACTTGATATGACATGTTTCATGTGAAAATCAATAAAATAACTGTACAGTGAAGCAGCTGCGGTTTTGTACCTTGTGTAATGACAACAGAATTCTTCACAGCAAACACGACGTGCAGTGAGGAGTACACAGAAACAGCACTCGAGTAAAAGTATTGTTTCACATTAATTCTAATGATTCAAGTAGAAGTCCTCATAAACATCAATACTTGAGTAAGAGTATCTCATAAAACACTACTCAAGTTGTGAGTAACTCCATGACATGGAATTTATTCAAGCCACTTGTAAAACGTTCAAACAATGTTGTTCATTTTTATTTGAATTTTTTGTTCATTTGTTGCATATTTTCTTCATTTTTTTGTTTCTTGTGTTGCTTATATAGTCATTTTCTACATGTTTTTATTCATTTTGTTGAGTATTTTGTTTATTTTGTTGGCTTATGTTTGTAAATTTGTGCTCATTTTGTTCATTTTGTTGCTTAGTGTACCCATTTTCACAATTTACTTGATTATTTTGTCCATTTTTTTTGTATTTGAATTTATTATTTTGTAATTTTTTAAAAACCAATGTACAAACCAAATGTGGCTGGAAGTAAAAATTTTCATCAAAAATATAAAGTATTCTGCAAAACAACTACTGTTAGAAGTACAATTCTTTGGAAAATCTTTAAAGAATTAAATGTACTTGAGTACTACACACCTCTGACGACGACTAAATGTACCTATTAAAGATATATTTACATAAAAATATGTGCCAATTATCAAGTTTTCTCAATGGAAATGCAGTCAATATGCAGAAAATGACCACATATACCGTATGGCATTTTTAGGTGTATTTTGCTGCTACATTAATGTTCATGTTGCACGTTTAAGGTGCTCACATGATCTTCTTCATATGCTCTAAATGTGCAGCAATGCTTCATATGCTTAAAGCCCAAATAAAACATTTGGGACAGTATCCAAAATCTACTTTCCAACCTCTCTCTACAAACCAAATAATGCCAACCAGACAAAATAAGAAATTCATGTTCAATCTGTCTGCAGTAAATTTTAATACTGCTGCACACTAAAAGCAGGAGAAGGATGCACAAAATCATCCGAGTTTTCCAGGTATCCAGAACCAGACTGAGAAGCATGAGGAAAGTGTTGACAAAATAACATTTTTATAATTTTGACCTCAACTGTATCCAGTGGAGCTGAAGTATAGATGAAGCCACATAAAGTGTTAATATATGAACATTTAGGTGAAACTTATGTGAGCAAGCAAGTGTAAATATATAAGTCAATACATAAAATGGTTCCATATTGTTTTATACATCGTGCGTTTCACTTAAATCTGCTGTGACTGAGAGGTTTTGGCATCATAGGGCAACTTTTCACCATATTGTAATTCAAGTTGTGTGAATTCTACACACTTTTTTGGATGTTGTTTTTGGCATGTAGAAAATCAACTCTGACACAGACATCATCTACTCACCAGTGTTTTCAGGGGTTAAATGTGCAGTGTGTAGGATTATGTGGCATCCAGCAGCAAGGTTGCAGAAGTGGGTTGTTTCGATAGTTTGGCTGTTAGTGGACAGAATGGCTGTGTGTGCAATCACCCATTCGTTTCTGAGGGGTTGTTGTGACGCAACTTCCTGGTTGCCATTTTGGGGCCAAACACTAGAAGTGACTATATTTGGACAAACAGATTGAAGAGGGCGTCAGGTCAGGGGGGCAATTGAGTAAACTAATGCTGAACACTAGGTTACTGACTTGGTAAAAATTCATCTAAATGGTTTAGCCAAGTATGGTGTTGTTAGTTTCATTAAATCAACATGGTCAAGAGAATTGCAATATATATCTGTCAAGTGAATCCAAGTTGCACAGGCAGGTGGAACTGTCATAAAGACCTGTCAAAGCCGAGCACTGCATACACTCGTGAGGATATATTTGCTTTAATATGTTAATAACAGGGGGAACAAGATGAAAGATGGGCCACCAAGTCACTTACAGTATTAGAGGGTCCAAAAAAAGTGTTAAACCACAATGCCTGTTTTCCCAGAGAACGTCAGTGAAACTCTGTAAGAGGTAAAAGCAGGTCTGTCCAGCGACTGCTGATGGTTTTACAGCTTTAAGTTATTTCTACGTCGTCTTCATTGCTCAGTCATAGTCCCTGTCTTCTGGTTCTAAACTACTGCAGATACATGGCAGGCTCTATCTGTTCATTAGAGCAGCTTATTCTAAGGAAACACAAACAATTATACACAGATACAAATCCTATTCTTTTTACACAAATACATCCCTCTAATTCCTAAACACTGCAACTCAAACACATGATTGACAGCTGTAATTACCAACCACTCATTACAAAATGTTGTCCTCTTTTCCAGTGCAGGTTGAAACATCAGGTCAGTTATATTTTTTTAATAACATTTTGAGACAGACTGAGAGGAAAGAGCTGCTGACAGAGATGTATTTTTGAATTCTGTTGTTTTTACACTTTTTGGCTCCACATTACATTTGCATATGGGTAGAATGTCTCTGTGTTTATGTGCATTTTACAGTACTGCGTTGATATGCTGCTATTTTCCCAAATATACAAAACAACCGAGGAAGAAATGTCAAAACTCACATTAATCCTTCTTATCAAATTGTCCCCTTACATCATAGAGCATCACAGCCACTGTTTCATACAAATGTCAGTCTTTCAAGTCTGAGATCATGCAGACTTGGCTCATTGCTAATAAAACAGCTCAGTTGTGACTACGTGCAGACGCTCCTATTGTTATCAAAAAGGCGCCGCAGGGTGTAAATCTGGATGACTGCAACAGTGAGCATGACAAGCAGGGTGAGGCAGGACCAGAAGGACACCCGCCACAGGTTGTCCTCCAGCAGGTAGCGGTCCCTGGCCTCAAAGGTCCTCAGCAGGGTCTGGACCTGCCGAGTCCTCTCTAGGTTCCAGTACACTGAGTCCATCTTCATCTGTAAGAGGAGGAAAGAAGAGATGAAAAGTGACTGCTGAAATGTGTCAGCATCAAAAGCAAAGACAGACATTTCAAGTGTCGTCCAAGGGGGACTCATCACTGCAGCAGGTGATACACAATATTGTCTTTCACTCTCACCCTGATGTCTTCCAGTTTGTACTCCACCATACTGTCTGCCACGGCCACGTCCGCCCACTCCTCTCTGCCTCCGCCAGTGCTGCTCTGACTGTTAATGACCACCTCAAAGAACACCAGCTTCTCTGACAGTTTACTGAAGCTGTTGTCGAAACACAGACGATAATCCCCGTCCTCTGTGGAATCCACCCTGCACAAAACACTATCAAATTCAGACAATATTCTAGGTTTTATTACATGGTGGGGGGTATTTTTAGTTGAGTATCTCTGGGGCAATTAGGAAAATGAGTGCAAGGGAGAAAAAATAAAGAACATAATAAACACAAATGAACAAAACAAGCAACAAAATGAGCAAAAATTAACAAAAAAATGACAGAGTGAGTAAAATAAAGGATGGAATCAGCTCAAATGAACAAAATAAATGACAGAATGAGCAAAAAGGAACAAAATAAATGACAGAATGAGTGAAAACAAACCAAATAGGGAACAAAATTAGCACAAACAAAAATAGAACCAAAAATTTATTGGAAATGACACTTGTCTACATTTTTCACTTTTTTCTGGATTGTCTAAGAACAAAATAATCTGGTGGATGAGAAAAATGAACAAATGCACTGCAAAATAAACAGAAATAATCAAACAGTGAATCAAACTGTATTTATATATTTTGTTAACACTGTAAAAATCTAAAATAAAATAAAATAAAAAAACAATAATCATCATAGTAATAAGTGTGAGCTACAGTTTGAATATGGCATCACATTAATAGTAACTGTAAGAAGATGTTTACATGTGGATGCCATCAGATTTCCTGAAGTCAGAGACCAGGTGGTGTCCACTGGGGGAGATCAGGACAAAGCCCACATCCAGACCCGACCCGGCGATCACCTGAGAAAGCACACAGTTCCGGGACATTACCCAGAATTCAACTACATACAGTATATCTGCATTTAAAGCCGTGTTCCATCTGTAAATGCTGCCCACATATTTAAATTAAAGTCCCAAAGTCCACTAAATAAAAAATGACATGGTCTTTCTTTGTCCAACACTTCCCCCTCTTTGTCCTCTGGTAAAATAGACTGGTACTTCATCAGTCCAGTCAAATGTACTGAGGAGCTTTTCTTTTAATTACATCGTCCTGAGAGGTTTAATGTGTTTTGGCTGAAGACACACAGAGTACCTCCAAACATCAGGTACAATGACATTTTTCACCTCACAGATTTTGAAGTTGTTAAAGGTGCAGTGTGTAGGATTTAGAGGTGTAAACCGGGAATGCAACTTGCATGATTATATTTTCATTAATCACCTTGGGATTTTGTCATCATAGAATCAATCACTTCTTTTTTCTACAGTGGCTCCAAACACGGACTCTGATGAGGGAATTCACATTTTGGATGGATGAAGTGAGATTAGGAATGTAGCTAGTTCCTGCAGGCTGCTCCTTCAAGACATCAGATATGCACGTTAAATGATATCACTGACATTGGCACTGACAAAGTTAAAAAGATGCATCACGTCTCCAAAAAGCATGGGGGAAAGTATGGTAAAGGTCCATGTTGACAAGCTAGCCAGTAGCCCAGGGTTTGTTGCAGTCCAGGGGACATTACTGAGGGGTGGGCTGCCAGTCAACATGGCTTACAACCTCATAGGTGCACGAGCTCATGTACTCACTAGAGGAGCTGGAAACAGTTGTAGGAGTAACTGTCACTGAGCTTCCATCTGTAGCTTATCTGACCACGGGATGACTGAGGAGACAGTCCTCATTTCAGGTTCCTTCAACATCTGGTACTGGTAAGAAAAGAACAGACATACTAGCTTACGAGGCTATAAGCTGTTTTAACTGGTAGTCGCCTGTTTTATCATTTATATCAGTCCACCACAATGCTTTGGGGTTGATTTTCTTCAGCCGGAAATGGGGCTTTGGTCAAGGAGGAGGAAATTCTAAACAGTTCCAGTCACTTTTGGCCCAAAACCTTCAGGCATCTGCCAGAAAGCTGAAGATAAAGAGGACTGGCACCTTTCCACACAATAATGACCCCAAGTGTACATCTAAATCAACAAAATAACGGCTTCATCAGAAGAAAATGAAAGTTTTAGAACGGGCCATCCAGAGTCCAGACCTAGATCCAATAGAAAGTCTGTGTGGTGACCTGAAGAGGGTTGAGCACAAGCGATGTCCTCGCAATCTGACAGATTTGGAGCACTTTGGAAGGAAGAGTTGGCAAAGTCAAGATGTTCCATGCTGATGGACTCCTACTCAAGATGACTGAATGCTGTGATTAAATGTAAGGGTGCTTCAACAGAGCACAGTGGTGGCCCGGCTAATGAAGTTAATCCATTCACGTTCTTTGGGCGAATCATTCATTAGCCGCAGTGAGTTTTTCCACAGGAATACATGTAAAACCAATTGATCCTTTCTGGACCCACGAAAACTCCCATATAAAGTATGTATTGCTCACCTGTATGTGCACATTTACTGATTTATAAGGACACTTGCCAGAGGAGGATGAGATGGAGACGCCATTTTTCTTAGGTCCCATGATGAAAAACCCAAAATGAAGCAGTATTTTAGGTGAAAAAAGGCAAATATACAGCACGGAGTTCACGTTGACGTTGAACTCGGCCGATATAGACCCGGAAGTTAAGTCGTTCGTGTTACAAAAAAATTTGCGACCTGAATTACGAAAGTCGTAACCTGAACCTTTTCCATAATGCAAAATTCGTAACCTGAACCATTTATATTAGCCGGGACACATTTCGGCCAAATGGTTTTATTCTTTCCCTGAACATTTTGTTAGTAGAAGCGTTCATTACTAGGGACACCACTGTATTAGTTTCAAGATTATGCAAAGTTATTATGCATTTTAAAAATATTTTCCCCTCACAGATTTGCTTGTTTTTCAATCGAATCGTGCAGGTTATAGGTCACACTAAAGGTCAGAATAGTGGTCTCATTTTTTTAACATCACAAATGCCTACAATTTTAGGCGTGTGCACACTTTATATAGCTATTGTATCTACGCTACGTCTGATGTAGAACATGGAAGTGACCTGAGTCATAATTCACATACGGAAGTAGCTCTAATTGGAATTTAAACGATCTGATCCGTTGTCTGTTCTCACTGTGATGGAAAAAGATCGACCCGGCATGTTGATGATGTGACTGTCTGTTGGGGGAGGGTTTAGAAAGACAGTGGACTGGTGGAACAGGCCAAGTCCTCCCAGCAGCTTCAGGGGAATCATGGACAGGTTCAGAAACCACAGGGCTTGGTCACCACATGCCAGAGGCTGAGGAACTGTGATTACTGAAGGGTAACCACAATAGAACATTATAAGAGATCTGAAACAAAGTGCTGTGTTTGAATATGTGACAGCCATATTCTTGTGATGTATGCACATCTGAAGAGTGCTTCTGTAGCTGTTGTGGAAGTAGTTTACACATGACGATAACAGACTTCAATAACGGCAGCGGTGGATTCCTTATCTCTCTGTGTGATAGAACAAAGTCCAAGTCTGTTTCTTTGTTGTTGTGCAGTCAAACATTATTCATAAACTTCCATTCATGGCAAAACACTAAGTAAATATTAAAGTGTCGATGTACTGTAACAGACACAGACAGAAAAAAACACAGAAGAAAAAAATGTCTTTACCTGGTATTCAACTTCCAAACTATCATCCTTTACAGCAGTTTGGAAAAAGCACTCTGTTCTGCCAGCAGGCAATAAAAATGTAAATGTCATATCTTGCTTTGGCCCCAAACCCTCAGTCATGTCTAGGATTGTATTAAAACACGCCAGCAAATAGAGAGGTGCAAACACAGTCATCATCATCCTCCAGAGCAAAGTCCTCTCGCTTCGCTTTCACCCGCTTCCAGCAACCGTCACATGCAAAACAATGAGGCTTTTTACATTATATCTATAATTCCCTGGTCCGATGCTCCAGCAGTGTGAACATAGTCTGAAAATAATTGGTTCCTGGATCATGAAGAACGAGTGGAGCCTCTACCTGCGGAATCGACCAATAGCACCGTCTTGCACTATTTGGACTGAAGCCACATGCAAAACAGGAGCACTGACAAGGAACTAGATGTGATGTGTGTTAACCTGGACGGTGAAAATCTGGTGCAAAAGGGCATGCTCTTTAGTCGTCATTTAGTTCGCTGGTTACTGATTTATACCTGTAAGCAGAGGTGGGTAGTGCTCCAGCCCATTTACTCCTTCACATCGTGTGGTTCTTCCAAAAGATGTTGTTCTGATGCTTTTTACTCTTACTCTATGTGCTTGTGTTACATTATCTACACACCTCCATGGGTAAGAATCATTTTTACACTGACTGTGTTGAGATGATATGACTCTGTCAAGCTGAAACCGTCAGAAATCAACCACAAAAAGAAAATAATCAAATTAATCAACAAAAATGAAAAAAATAAGAGAAGATGAGCCAAAAATGGACAAAATAAGCAACAAAAAGAGCAAAAATGAACGAGACATATCACAAAAATAGCAAAAACTGACAAAATAATCAACAAAAAGAATAAAAAGAAGAGTAAAAATGAACAAATTAAAACAAAGTGATCAAATGAATCAACCAAAAAGAAAAAAGGTGTAAAATAAGCAACGAAACAAGCAGAAAATTAGCAAAATAATCATGCGATTTAAAAAAGGGCACAATATAACCAACTAAATTGAACAAAAAAAACCAAAAAGGGCAAAAATAAACAAAATAACTAATAAACATAGCAAAAATGAACAAAATAAGCAGCAAACAGAGAAAAATTAACAAAATGGAAAATAGACAAACATGATGACAAAACTAGCAACATGAGCAAAAAAAAATCAACAAAATTGATCAAGCAATTAACAAATATCCAAAATATAACCAATAAAATTGAGCAAAAAAATCAACAAAATGAGCTGAAATTAACAAAATGAGCAAAATATCCAAGAAAACAAACAAAATCTAACAAAAATGAGCAAACCAAAAATGAACCATATAAGCAAAAGTGAACAAACAAACAAAAATAAACACTTAATACAAACAAAACAGTAAACAAATCCTTCATATTTCATTGGTTTCCTTAATAATTTTTCAGTATTGTTTGGACCCAATATATCAAGTTGTAATAAATTCTACACTATGAAGTTACTCACTACTCTAACTCAAGTACTTATTTTCATGAGTACTTCTATTTCTACTTGGGTCATTATTATTATAAAGTAGCAGTACCTTTACTTAAGTACGGAGCCCGCCAGAGGACGTACTTAAGTACTGTTTCTGTGTACTGCGTGTCTTATTATATCCTGTAGGGGGAGCTGAGACAAAACGTCAGCATATGTGGGCATGAGATGTTCACAGAGAAAAGTCAAAATCCACAAAATGAATAGAAATGTTTAAAACTTAGCAAATAAATCCACAAAGTGAACAGAAATGGACATGAGTGATCAAGAAAATGATCACAAATGAACAAAATTATAACCATTAATGAACAGAAATGAACCAAACAAATCTACAAAGTAGTCAAGAAATGAGAATAATCGAGAAAAATATGCATTCAACATTGTACATTAATACTGAAGACATACAAACAGTGAAAGAACCTATTATATGGAATTAGAACAGACTCAGAGAGTGCAGACCTCAACAAAGCAGCTCATTTCCCCCCATAATGTGATTTACACCCAGCAATAATAGACATACATTCATTTTATCTACATTTTTAGATTGTTTGACCATGAAATCATACTCATAGTATTTGGAATCACATTCATGTCATTATTAGTTTAATAGTTATTCACAAAAATCAGTATTTCCCTAATCTTGTCTGGATCTAGTTCCTAATGAAGATAAAAAATTCCATTGGCACTATTTTGATTCAGCAGAGTCTTGAGTGTTATTGCCAGGATGCAGATGAAACTTCCAGATATTGTAGAATCTACAGGGACAGTATCCAGAATTCTTTTGCCAAACATGCTGGACATTCTTTATAGAGTTACATGTAAAAATGCTGAAGTTGGTCCTGTGTCACAATGATAAAGAATCCTTCACAAATTTCCTGCATCCAGATGGTGATTTGGACCAAAATCTAATCCATTGGTCCTTTTGCCATTTCAAACCTATTTTGAAAATGTCATCAAAATCCATTTGTGACTTTTTGTCTTTATTCTGTTAAATAGACAGAGAGACAGACAAACAAACAAACCGGAAAAAAACTTATCGTCCTTGGCCGAGGTAATTATGTATTAAATAAACAAGGGTTTATCAACCCAGAACATGTTTTACAGGAGTTTGGGTTTGATCAGTAAAGTATATTTAGAAAGTTGCTAGTGAGTTTAAAAGAACGTTCATGAGCCAAACAAACATTTTTCTACCACTCATTTTCAGTCAGTCTGTTCCCTTTACAAGTCTAAGAATGACTTCATTTATGTTTCAAATCACATACAAATAAATGCTGTTGCCTAAAAGCTTTAAATGTTAAAATAGAGGTGGGGCAAAAATCACTGCATTTCAACATGGGTACATTGTATCTTGTGTCTCTTATAGGTACAAATACCTGTATTTTTAAACTGCAATTTGCAATTCAAAATCATTAGTTAAAAACCAACACATAAATACAACTCATTTGAGAGTCTAACTCTGAAGTTGCGTGAACAGTTTCTTCATCTCGTCCTGAATTTCTTCATTTTGTGCCTTATTTTGTGCTGCACTTTAATTAAACAATTGTGTGAAATGTTCAGCTTTGTATCTGTTATTTACTGACATTCACAATCTCTTATGTTTTTTAATCTGCACAAAGTTTTTACACAGTTGTGAGAACAAACAGGTTTCCTTTACTGTACCACATTACTGTAATCACATTA
>JAQQAE010005560.1:0-17504 GCA_029823295.1 Pseudamia nigra | reverse complement strand
TGGGTGAATAAAAACCCTATTTTTTGCAAACTTTTAATCCTGTCTCCTTGTTGCCTTACTGCTTGGTCCCTAACAGGTACCATACCCTCATGAGCATTATTTGAACAGTACTCTATACTACAGTATAAAAATGGCGAGAAAAAAGGAACAAAAAAATATGAAAGCAAGACAGACCATCATAACATACTACAGAAATTGTGAGGAACGTCAAGGTGTCAGTGAGTACAGTTTCACTCACCCCAGAAGGCACTCAAATCGGGAAACTGACAGGAAGAGGTCTGACCCAAAACCACAACAGAAGTTTCTGAGAGCCAACAGCTTGCGTGATAGGTGGCTCACAGGAGAGTAGCTTCAAGCACAGCTTAATAGTGGCAAGTCTCAGTTTTAACAGTGAAAAGAAGACTTCAAGCTGCCGGTTTGACAGGTCGAGTTGCAGCTAGAAAGCCTGTGCTACGACGTCAGAATAAGAAAAGGACGCTATTCTGACATCTTCGCAATGGTTTTCTTGCTGCAACAGTGGCAGTTCAGCAGGTACCTTTGTACCATGTCAAGCTTTTCATTGAACATGTACTGCTTGAATTTCAATTTAAGAAAATGGAAAAACTGGGGTGTTCTCAAACTTCTGACTGGTAGTGTACTGAAAAAGAGAAATGGTAGGAACCGACTGGAAATGTGTTGAATTGTGATATAAATATGTCCTGGCACAACTGTACATACTGTATGTGATGGTTGATTTCAAATCTGATTTGAATCTTCCATTATTCAGAAGGACATAAAGCCATTAAAACTGTCCTGTCGTTGAAATTGTTGGGGATTTTTTGCCTGGTTTTTGGTGCATTTGTACTGCAGTGTGCCCATGGTTGATTAATTCCTTCTCCTGAGCTGCATTCTTGGAAGCATAGAAATTGGTCTGAAGTGGAAACAGTTCTGTGAATTCTATCTGGCTTTTGTTTTGTATTGTTAAAGCTCAGTCAGCAGTAACCGAACTGTGAAGCAGTTCTAATGGGGAGGAAATGTTCACTAACCCGCTAAGGAGAGGCTGCGAATAGGTCTGTTGATTTCACATCAGATTAACTATATACACAAATTCTGTATGCATGTCAATTTATTAGCTTCACTCAGTATCCTCATGATCAGTATCTGGGTTAATATATTGAATATGCTTGTCAAGTGCTGAAATGCATTGATCGTCCTCACTGATCTGTGCTGGATCAACTTGATCAAAAAGCTACATTTGGAATCGCGTCAGAGCAGTGTATTGACTAGGGTTTAGCTATGTTCTGGGGGAAATAAATACTGGAGCGAGACGTGGCAGAAATCTTTACACATCTTGAATTAAATTCGACAAAAATAAGGCCAATAAAGTCTTATGTTGTCAGGCTTCAATTACCACAGTGATGTAAAGTAAACGTTTTTAGATTTAAAGCTGCAATGTTCTTCCGATTTTTACCTTTTTCACGCTTTTGACTGAACTGATCAGTAAGAAAATGTAGACTTGTTCATTTTGTTGAAGATTTTATTCAGTTTTACACTTTGAGGAATAGTTTGTTTAGTCTGCAGTGAAGTTTGAGTATTTGGGTCATTTTGATCAACTTGTGCATCATTCATTTTGTTGATTTATTGAATACTTTGTTATTATTGGTGTTTTTTCCATTAATTTTTTATTCAATTTTCATCTTTCATTAATATAATTTAATGTTTTGTCAGTTCGGCAATTTTGGTTCATTTTGTGTGTTTTTTTAACTACTTCACTCAGGTTTTGTTCATTTTGTGGAATATGTTTGGTGGTCGTCAATTTATGGACTATCATTTGTCAATTTGTTTACTCATACTATTTGTAATACTTTGTTAATCTATTGCACTTATTCATTTTGTTATCCATTTTTGGATTGTTGCTCATTTCAATAAATAAGTTTGATCATCATTTTTATACATTTTTCTTTCACATACAAAGACTAAAATACATCAAAAGTTACATGTTGAATCTGTATATGGAGATGCTACAGATTAACTGTCCAAAACTCTTAAATTTGGTTCAAATGCTCTCAAAAAAAAAAAAAAAAAAAAAAAAAAAAAAAGGTCTTAAAATGCATTACATATAACAGTCTGATACCTGTAGACACCCTGTATAATCATATCAGACTTCAGACTCCACAGACTGAATACCTGGGGTGGGCACAGACACTGGCAGCAGGACGAAATATCCAAAACGCTGAGTGTGTGTGTGTTATCATGTACTAATCTAACCTGTCTAGCTTCTACACAAAAAGGATGAAATGTGTGTGATGTCGAACCCTCTAAATAGATTTTGCTTCGACAATCCCATAAAAAGAAATCTTATGGGTGACGACATGTTTCAAACCGGTGGCTCATAGCTCCTGTTCACTCTCACACAGCTCTTATCTCACCTCCAGGACAATCTGTCTGTTTTTCTAAAAACTGAAACCTGCAGAACTCTAACCCATTTATTTCATCTGATGGGGAGAGACTCAGCCTCCCCAGCCTCTGTGGACTGAATGAGTCAGTGAAACCTCACAGAGAGTTGATATTCAGTGTATCTTCAACCTCTTCAAACCCCCAAATCCCAGCTTTCGTAAACCACTTTGTAGACATTTGCTGATCCCGCGGTGCCAAAAAAAAAAAAAAAAAAAAAATCTAATTTTTCACAGTTTCACCAGAGAATGTTTTTCCATCTCCAGGAAATTAGAGTCGACTATTTTTCTCTGGCTCTTTCATAGCTGGGAGATTCGTACGTTCAAAAATGTTCCCATGATGAATATTTTTTACATCAGCTGACATTGATAACCATCTTGATAGATGGCGAATTCTTAATTTATGCTTGGAATTTAAAGGCTGATGTTGGTCCTGAGTGAAAGGTGAACAAAATCAGTCGGCTGTTGGTGGATTTACCGTCTTTGTAGGAGGCAAGACAAAAACAATGTAAAAGTTGAAAATAAATGTAAGATGCAAACAGACACCAAAAGAATTTATTTGACAGTGCATGTCCTGATATAATTTCTTGGTGGGTCGTTTAGTCCATGGATCTGCAGCCTTTACAATATAAAAAAAGAGGACAAAAAAAAAAAAAAGCTGAAAAAAAATATCTGACCCCCTAATGTACCACAGCGTGCAACATGTTGCATGTTTCAGCTGGCAACATGTTCAAACATCTGTTTGTTATTTTCTTCATTATTGTATTAGTTTCTCTTTATTTTGTTGAACTTATTGTTCATTTTACTGATTATTTTGTCAATTTCTTCATATTTGTCAATTTTGCAGATTGGGTTTACCATTTTACTTTCCCATCCATCCATCCATCCATCCATCCATCCATCCATCCATCCATCCATCATCTTCCGCTGTCCTGTGGGCCCCCCACCAGCAGGAAGGGTCTGGTGCTCAGGCCTCGGTGCTCCAATCCCCAGTTGCAAAAACTAGCACTACCGGTAATTGGTGCTAGTTTTCTAACTGGAATGCTGATCGTTTCATTCATTCTCACACCAAAGGGCAGGTTTTCTTAATATGACAATAATTTAAACTAGGGAATAATGATTTTGCATTTAATGGGATATAGCAGTGGTAAATGAATAAAACATTATTGATAAAAAAAGAACACTGCTCTGATATTGGAACATCTCATCCTCACTTTGTAAAGCACATTGAGGTTTTTGTAATTCTGCTCATCTATAAATAAAACTGAAATTAGTTTAGCAGAATTGATGAAACTCCAGAACAAACCTGTTAACACTCTAGTCACACACTCACACTGCAACTGGGACCCAGTGGGCAGACCTTCAAACAAAGTGTGTCACTGTGTGTGTCTTTGATGCTACATGTCATACGGTTTCTGTATATGTGCGTGTCCACATGTCCTCAGCTCCAACACGTGTGTCTTAACACACTTGCCATGTTTTTGTATGTGTGTGTGGGAGACTAATCGTATGTTGTGGTGAGAGTGTGGAGAGGCCATTCAAAGCACACAGTCATTTTCCCAGGGGGAAAGAATGTTGCGGAATTTGTTTGCATCCATGGAGGGAAAAAAAGAAAAGGGAAAAACAGAAAAACAACAAGGGAGAAAATGCACAAACACATGGTATAGAAGAGGGGAATAAGAGGAAAACGCCACTGGATTCTATTCATGATCACACCAGAAATAGTGCATAAAGCTGGGCAATACAGCCAAATTGTTCACCACAAAAAAAAGGTTAATCTCAGTCAATACTGATAATCATTACAATAAAATGTCAAATCAATACTTCAAGTTTAAAGACTAATTTTTGGTCCCAAGTGAAAGATCAAGACACCAAACAGATTCTAGTGGTATTAAATAATTCATGGAAAATCAATAAGACAACACAAAAAGATGAAAAGGATGCAAAAAAAAAAAGACATAAAAAGTAAGATAAGCAGCAACATAAAAGACCACAAAAAGACAGACATGGCTTGAATTATATAAAATAACAAAAAGCCAAAAGATCCAAAAAGATTTTTTTAATTACAAAGACAAAATATGACCCAAAAAAACATTGCAAAAAAGATATACAACTAATATCCAAAACGTAAAAAAAGTGACAAATAACGGTGTAGCAGAGACTAGAAAGCATCAGTAGAGACAATGTCTCTGCACATCAATTCTAATCACAATATTAACCAGCGTGGTCATACTGTATAATCACCATTTTAAAAAAGGGCCCAGTTTTACAGCAAGCATAAAATGACTAACATTAATTCAAAATAAATCAAATGAACAATATAAGAGCTCTGATCATTATAAAGATAAAAAGAAAATGCTACATGAACACTGTCAGCATATAGTGTATATCAGAGCCATAGAGAGAGTTACGACACGCTTTGATGTCGCCGCTAGGGCTTTCAATAGTTCAATAGACCTCAATAGTTCCAAACAAACTACAAGCAGTCATTGTTTTTCTATGGGAGCGAGTGCGATATTGCATGGCAAATATCAAAATAAACCACACGTATATTTTTAACTGTTCTGCACTTTGGCATGCATGATAAAGCTTCATGTAGGACATATAGTTAGCCATCTAGCTTTTTAAAGCAAATGAGTTTAGCTGACAGACTTAACCAGACCCCACAAGGTTCAGCAAAGCAACCTAAATAATACTCACTTATAACAAAATTTTTACTAATGTACTGTACGTCATCAATATCTCAATGTCTTTTCTCTGTGAATCATTATTAAAATAGAAACTATTATGTTATGGTGGTTAAATCTCAACAACTTGCTAAGTCTAGTTCGCCAACCAACATGCAAACATAACGGCTGTACATAGGTATTTTACGTTATTTATAAAGATTTATTAAAGATGTAGAATGCTGACACATACAAAACCATGCTAACACACTTCATAATTTGAAATATGACTATGATTACAACTTTACTACTGGAGTTAGTAGATGTTAGCTAGATGAGCCATGTTGCAACATCCGATTCTCACCTGGCATCTCCATAATTTATCAATTCACAATCAACAATGAAAAAAAAAAAGTAGCTAACAACACACTATCATAAAACCTAACAATCTGAACAGCTACACATAATGACACGTTACAACAAAAAAAGTTATTTAGCTTTAGTGAGATGATCACGTTAGCCTCCATAGCAATACCAAGCTTTGAGTTAGGCTAGGTCCCTAAACTATTAAATTTTTAACAACATTTCACATGAACAAAATACAAACCTGACAATGTCCAAGAATGTACTTATGATGGCTAATGCTTGAAAATGTAAAAATAGTTTAAAATGCTATCATTTCGTCAAATTATCAGTGATTGTTCCTGATGAGCCATAGAGATGAATGGCGCTTTGGCCAATGTTTGGAACTATTGGTGCCTCCATAACCTGGAAGTTGGACCAAATTTCGGCCGCCATTTTTTACAATGGGAGTCTATGGAAATGTCGCCACTGTTTTCTCTACTGCTCTGGTGTATACCACATAAAAGCTAAACACGTCGACCAAGGAGCTTGTGTTTTTGTCAGCATTAGTTTAATCGGTTTGTTAAATGGCACATGGACCAATCAGTTATTGTGGGAGTGATCTGGCTCATCATCTGGATCCAGACGATTTTTAAAAAAAGACTCTTCACCATTGTGAAATAGGGCCAAATTCAACATTTGCCCTGTACCACGACAAACAACACCCAGAAAAGTTAGCGGAAAAAAAAAAAGACAGGATAACACCATAATAGATTCTATCAAACCACAGAGTCTCTTTATAGCCGCACTATTCCAGATATAATGATCCAGAATGCTTATACATACAGGGGTTGAAAAAAATAGCTACTCTAAGCTAGTAAATAAAGCTATCGAAATGAAACTGGCACCAAATTGTAGTGGAAGTCTGCTGATTCAGTAATGTGCCCATAGATGTGATGCATATTCAACATTTAAGGAGCTAGAGCCAGAACAAAACCAATATTTTGGAAATATTATTTTTGTGAATAAACTATTGAACTAATACTAGTATGTGATTCCAAATGCTAATGGTAGGTTTTCACTGTCAAAGAATCCAGCAGTGAGGGTCAAATAAATCTAAGAATACTGTATTACTTTTGGTGCAACAACATTATGGGGGAAAAGAGTACAGTTTCAAATGATAATGGTAGGTTTTCACTATGAAGAGAAACTGAGCTGCCTTGGCCAAGGTCTGAGCTCTTTGAGTGCTTTTGAGTTATCAATGTCTTGTCCTGCTCCACAGGCTGATACAGATGAATTACAGTATGACAAAACAAATACACATGTTGCCTGCCTCATCATTGATTAGTATTAATGAAGAAACACAAATACAGTCTCCACAAGACTGCGCTCGTTCAATCAGTAAATGGCGACAGGGGCTGAACAGGTTTTTTCCTCCTGTAGATGTGTGTCAGAGAGGTCCTGTAATAGCTGAGCTGTTAAAGTGAGCAGGCCAACTCTTGAACTTAATTTCTCCTTTTCCTCCCTGCTGCTACATTACATTACAGCATCCATCCATTCAACACACAGTTTCACATCAGCCTGCCAATGCACCAGCTCTCTGAAGGAAACTAAAGGCACTGGCCAGGACATCCTTTTGGCAGAAAATGTCTTTCTTTAGTGTAAGGCAGCTGTTTCACAAGATTTGTATCCAAAACTGCTCATTTATATCAGTGAAGTGGAGTCAAGGTGTTGATGTGTGCAACATCTGATCTGAAATCCCTTTTGCGTTTCAGACAATGCAGTTGGATGAAGGATAAAGTTAAGCTCGTTAATGTTGCTTTTACATTAAAACCTATGGAGCAGTTTTACAGAGCTGAGTAAATGCGGGACCGAGAATCTACATCTTCAGCCTGATGCATCTCTAGACTGTTAAGTTCAAGGAAGGAAAAGGATTGGATAAAATGTGAAATTTAACTGAACAAGTTTAACAGGTTTGTTACTGAAATACCACAAATATGCATGTTTAGCACACTACTTTTTCCCTGCCTACTATATCTGTTCACATTTTTTATGTTAACCCTCAAAGACCTACTGGATGGCCATCCATGGCATTGTCATAAACCTGCATACGTAGTGTTATTTTTACTAAAATCATTGGCAAATGCATTCTTTTTCCAACAATTCAAATGCAAAACTTGGACTTCAACTACTCGACTTTACGACACCAAGTCTTAGAATATGGCTGAAAAGGAAAATGATGAGTCAGCCACGAACAGTCTCCTGTCTAGGTGTTAGTTAATATACTGTAAAAAGATGAAATAAAGTGTTGTAAATAAAGGCCTGCATCTCCTCTTAAAATCTCTGCAGCATCCCTTCATTGTTATGCATCTAGACAGACCATGTTCTCTGGGGAGAATAATCTGTCTATTTTACAACTTTTCTCAACATAACATCTCTCTTCCATGATGTGTGCTCATGTCAGCTCCATCATTGAGACCCTCACATGCTGTCTGTGAGCGGTAGGAAGGGGGGCCAGTTTGAAGAACACCATTTGTAAAGAGATCAAGAGGTACAGTATGTTGCATACTTTATCATCAAAATTAAACTAAAATAGATAGATACTCGTCTCTGCAATTACTGGCTTCATGTTTCATTTATATTGATTTCTTTAAACTAATTTGCACTTTCTATTCCTAGCCATTTCATAATTTACTAGACATACTCAGTGCTGATGAGATGTGTACGTGTGTGATGTACTGTACTTGTGGTGCTTCTTTAGTCGTTTTGTTTGTGTGCAACCTACCAGGGACTCTGCAGATAAAAATTAACATGCATTCTAACAGGCTAAGCCTGTCATTCCAATATAAAGCTTTGATTGGTGGAGAACTTGGCCAGCAGTTACTGCATGCACCAATTCTTCCATCTCAGCAACTGAAACTTTTTACTTGTTCAGAGTCATCATGGGTATGTTGGTGTCCTCCCACATGAGTCTCCTTGTCCAGTCTCTCAGTTTGTGAGGACGGCCTGCTCTAGGCAGATTTATGCACGTACCATATTACTCCTATTTTTTAAAGATTGCTTTAACTGAACTCAGGGGTATATTTAGTGACATGGAAAGGATTTTGTATCGACCACAGGGGTTAGTTATACTTTCCAATAACCTCATCATGGAGCTGCTTGTAATGAAGTTCCATCTTCATGGTGCAATTGAAGCCAAGAATGCTGATTCAGTGACTAGACCTTTTGGACAAAGGTGTCAATACTACTGTCACTTAAGGCACAGTTAGTGCATTCAAATGATCTCCCGTTATAAACTGTCAGACTACCAGCACCATTTGTCTGACCGTCTGTCCATTTTGGTGAGTCATGTAGAAGGCTATGAATACTTATGCAATCGCTTATTTTCTGTCATATTTTTCATTAATTGACATTACTTTGTAGAAATCTATTTCCACTGTGACATTAAAGAATTGTTTTGTACATTCTTGTCAAAAAGCCAAATTATATTGACAACAATTCAGTTTATACCACAATAACAGGGGAAAACAAAAGGGTACGAGTACCTTGTTGTCACTTTTATACTCATGTTCACTCACATTAATATGCCCCATCTCAAAAAAAAAAAAAAAAAAACAAACAATGACCGCAAACATCATATCCAAACTGCTTTAAAACAAAACAATAACTCTTAATGTTGTTATAAGACAACGTATAAAATCACTTCAGACCCATTTGTTTGTTCAGTGAGGCCAAAACCTGCATCAGCACCATGTTATCAGAAAGTCCCGCCAAGTTCCAAACAACCCAAGAGCAGACAGTGAAGGAGTCCCTGAACTGGTCCAGGCCGGTCTGAGGAGGACAGCTTACTGTATGTGTGAGACTGAGTGTGTGAGCGTGTGATTAGCAGAGGCTGAGAGAGGGTGACTAGAAGGGCACACAAGCACAGCACACGGACTGTAGACGGGAGTTCGGCAATGCACTGTAGGACTGTAAATAAAAGATTAAAGAGATAACTGCAACATAGCTGCACAACACACCGTTTCAAATCGTTTCAGCATGGTCACTGTGATGCTAACATGAACGACGAGTATAACTTGAAAGTGCAATGTCAAATGAATAGACATGCAAACAGGGCATGCTGCAACTTCTTTGTAGTTAAAAAATTGTAACTTTGCACCCATTTGGAGTTTGACTCCACCCTCGTAATGAGCTTGAAAACTCTGAAATAGGCCGAGAGCGCAGTTATGTCTCAATGAGCACCTAGAGATAATCGGCGATTATGATTGCCGCTATACAAATAAAATCAATCAATATGGATGCGAGACTGGGGATGTTCATGGACATCAGGAGAACACACAATAACAGATGTGAAAAACTTTGGGCAAATGCAAGAGATAACTTTAGTTTGTGCCACCTAAGAAATACATTTTAAAATTAAATGACCGATCTGTAAAAATGTCTGAAGATTCTGTCATCCAGGTCATGGTATCCTAGGGTTTTATTTAAGCTACAGAAATTCAAATTTTGACCAATACTAGCACCTTGTAATTGTTGCTACAATATGACTAATGTATTTGTCAAATTTAAATCAGGATGCAAAAACGCTGCATGATAACTGCAAAGATGGATCTTAGCCAAAGAGTGTATTGAACAATCTAATTCACCCTCCAATAGCACTTCATGAGAGTTGTCACAGCACTTACCTGCCAAGTTTAAAAAGGTGAAAAATGACTGACTTTTCTGAATTTGTATTGTCTACATATATTTAATCACTCTGGAATGATTTGGGTGATTTCTTCCCAATTAGAGTCAAGTTTGCATTTATGTTAGGACTGTCAAACAATTAAAAATTTTAATCTGATTAATCACAGGGTCACTGTGAATTAATCACAATTAAATACCCATTCATTGTTTTTCATCTTGTGGGAGCAAAAACACTCATAATAGAAGGTGATAGACACTCGACTAAAATTACTGATTTTACATTAAAATGTATATTTTTTTCTAATTTAAAACTTGTGTAACTAAAAAAGGAAATTCCACCTGTTTTGTAGAACTTAACAGAACCTCTGTAATGTTCTGCTGAGATGTTTCTGCTTTTTTACACTTGGTTCATAGTTTTCATCAGTAACTAATGTAATTTGTTTCAAAATGAGTAAAGACTTATACCTTTACATTTAAATGGACTTTGAAGCAGTAAATCCAAAAGTTGTCAGTTTCCTTGTTGAGTTATTGTATGTTACCGCGTTAAAAATTTTAATCTAATCATGCAAATTAGGGAATCCAGTTTAACATGTTAATTTTGACAGCCCTAATTTATGCATTCATGGTGCAGGAAAGAGTGTTATAGATCAACTTTTTTCCCCAATTTTTCCCTTTATATGCAACAAAAGAGCCTGGCATCATATATAAGGATTTGCCTGAGCTGTATGAGAAGAAGGTGGGATCGACATGATCATTTCACACCTGCCTGCATCGTAGCATTCAACAGCCAAATTAAGAGTGTAGAGGTATATGACAAATAACAAGTGCAGGTGCATCAAGAAAGAGTCAATCTTGCCTTTCAATCTGTCAGCGTCTGAACAGCTCTGCTTCAGCTGCCAAACAGCGCTGATCAACTCTATCAGCAGATAAAGCTGCCAAGGGTCTGTTTAATTACACTCCATCAGCAGTAAATGAACACCAATTAGAAGACAGCCAGGCACTGGGTGGGGGCACCGCGATTCTAGACCGATAAATGGGGGAGAAAGCTGTGGATGAGTCTTGCACAGTAAAGGAGTTTTACCAAGATGATTCATGGCTGGAGGTGCATGATGCTGTTCAACCACCCATTTAAACAAATTAACAAGTGGTCTTACTTTTGTTAAATAAAAGAAAAGTGGTGAGATGAAATTACTTGAGCATGAGTGACAAAAAACAAGCACCTGAAACAGCAAATATATTCAAGTGTCATAATACCAGAATAAAAGTATAAGGGCAGCAACAGGCAGGTTTGATATAACAACATACATTAAATATTTTAAGGGCATGACAACATGGCTGCATCTCAGATGGTTTCAACAGCTCTATATGAATGTAGCTGGTGTTAATTATGACCGCATTCAGTTCAAACTGTGGGAGAACCTTCCTGTCCGCAGCCCAATGAGGAAGGACTATTTTAATGTAGATGGTCTGGTTCAAACAGGGCTGCAGATGACTAACTGTTGACATTCCAAACCGAGGTGATGACACATCATTGATGCGTAAACACTGAGGCAGTCGGCCACTCGGCTGAAGATCAGAGCTGACAGTAGATAAGGACAGGCCACAGCAGAGGCTGTCGCGTTAAACCACAACATTTTGATGACACAGATGAGCATCTGCATCATCACCACTGGGTGGTGAACTGGTCTGAGCATGATGGGATCATCACCCAACCCGTTTCATTGAGACATGAGAAGTATTTAAATCAGCATATTCCTGTATTCACCCACAGACAACAAAGAAGCTCACACATACTAAACATAGTCAGTAAGCTTGTACAAATGTGGACAGCTGACTGCCATGTTGATATATTTGGACTCAAACCAGCAAATATTGTTGAGCAGTCTTTCAACCTGTTACACTGGGGAAGGGGCCATCTCCTCAGAGAAGCAAAGTAAAGTGTATATTTGTTCATGGCAAATAAATTTAACTCTCTTCACGTTTGTTTGCCATGAACAGAATAAGGGTTCGTACTACTGATTTTATTTACTGATCACAAATTATGTCTGTGATGGAGACCATGTGATCACGCTGTTAAAATGCCAGGTTTTTGTGACGTTAAAAAAAAAAAAAAGACAAAAAACAGATCACAATAAATCATTTCAAAACTTTTCACACCTTTAATGTGACCCATAGCCTGTACATCCATCCCCTTAATCCTTGTGGGATGAGTCGCCAATTCATCGCAGGGCTGACACATACAGACAGACAACCATTCACACTCACATTCATACCTATGGACAATTTAGAGTGACCAATTCACCTAACCTAGTGCATGTTTTTTTGGTTGTGGGAGGAAGCCGGAGTACCCGGAGAGAACCCACGCAGACACAGGGAGAACATGCAAAGGCCCCACCACCCGGTGTTGGTGGACCTTCTAGTTGTGAGGCACAAGTGCTACCCACTGCACCACCATGTTGCCCTGTACAATTCAAGTGAAAACCAAACAAATCAGTTATGAGAAAAAATAAAAATACATGCAAAAAGCTGGTTGCATAAGTGTGAACACCCCTAAACTAATACTTTGGTACACCCATCCTTCAGCATCCACACAAGGTCCCATCATACTACTACAGTCATTTCAAGATTGTACTTATAACCAACAAAGTCCTCAACATCCCCACTCCTCTGTACCTTACTGATGACTCCCAATGCTACTCCCCAACTCTCCTTCTCAGATCGTTGGAAGCCGACCTTCTGTGTGGTGGGGTATCGGAGTCAACCTGTTGACAGATACTGTTCCCCTCAATGCGAGCCACTGCCCTTTCCCTTACCTCTATAGTGAGAAGTACCATCCAAGGAAGTCTGGTACACTAAAGTCATGCTGTGCTTGGTTGGAAAAAGAGGTCTTGCAGCTGAGAGTCTGATACTTAAGAAACGCAAGCTGCTTCTCAAAAGGATTTCTACGAGAAACTACCTTTCTGGCATATTTACAACAAGAATTAATTGTTGTAACATGATAAAAAAGTCAGGGAAAAAGGAAAAGCATGGTGTGGGCATTTTACGTAGAGCCTTAAAATATTTTAATAGAATGACAGTGATCAGAGTGGGAGAAGAATAAACTTGGAAGGAAATTACATTAAAAATCATATTAAATACAAAAAAGTGCTGATGCAGTAGATAAAAACCACCAATACTGAAGCAGCAACTCTGGTTCTTTTTTTCCTCAACACTGATCTCTACTCCCTAAAGGACAAGACACATACAGCTTTGTAAAATTATTAAGTAAAGACAGTCAGGAAACTTTTCAGCATCACAACAAGAGCAAAAGAAAACAAATAACTTATTCAAGGTGAAAAGAGACATCTGATTCCTGGAAACATTTAAAGAGTGAAGGTAAATGGGACTGACTGCGGGGGGCTCTAACTGAAGTCTGCATCTTTCTTTCATGACAGGGTTTATCCATCAACAAGCCTTTATCAAAAGTATGAGATAAAACAGAATCTGACAGCAGAAGGGCACACATTCACACGCTCTCAGCTGATAGTGAACTGAACATCTACTGATATGTCAACTTTGCATTTACACCTTTATCCTGGGACATGATCACCTTACGGTGACTCAGCTGTTTCTACCCAGACTCAACCAACAAAGTTCAATGGATTTATTGCCATTAATTTTAAATTCTATTTGACCAGGGGTGACTAAACTTTGCATTTAAAAAAAAGAAACATTTTGACCAGAAATAAATTTTTTTTTTTTTATTTCTGTGTGGAGTTTGCATGTTCTCCACGTGTCTGCGTGGGTTCTCTCCACATACTCCGGGCTTCCTCCCTCAACCAAAAACAGGCACTAGGGGTTTGGTTAACTGGTCACTAACTTGCCCATAGTTATGAATTCAAGTGTAAATGGTTGTGTACCTCTATACGTCAGCCCTGCGATGAACTAGGTGTACCCTGCCTCCACCCCAAATCAGGTGGTATAGGCTCCAGTGCCCTCCCCCATTGCCAATCAAAAGATTGGACACACCTTCTCCTTCACTGATGACTTTTTTTAAAACAACCCAGACTATGTTTTACATTTTAGATTGTCCAGAGTAGCCACACTTAGCTTTGATGACACGTTTGCATTCTCCCATCAGATTCATAGTTTAATTTACAGGTGTACCTTGTCAAGAGTTAATTTGTGCCATTTCGTGCCTTCTTTATATGCTTCTTGCCTTCTTAATGTTGTTCCCAAACATTTGTTCTGGGAACCCAATGTTTAGAAACCAAAAAACTGCCATGACCCAGATCACTAAGGTATAAATCATATGGAGTACATTTGTGCAGACAAGAATGTTCTGGATCGTTTTAACTATTTTATAATATTACAAGGCTTACATTATGATCTAGAAGCAGATAAATGACCTATTCTTAAGAGATGTAGGCCAAATAAATCACAACTTTATTTTATGTTTATGGTTTTTAAGATTTATAAACTTGAAAATTTGAACACTAAAAAAAATTGCATTTAGGCAAAGATAATAGGCAACCATTGATTTTCAAGAGTATTATAATCATAATAATCAGAACAAAACTAATATTCAGTGTCGAAAACAGAGCTATTGCTTGCTTGAAATTCCAATATATTTTGTGACCCAAATAAATTCTTCACCGACCCACCTGTGGGTTCCAAACCAGTGTTTCGGAATGGCTGCTTTAGACAATCAGTTGTCTTGTGCAGAGGAAGGGTGGGTACAGAATCAATAGTCCCATTAGTGCAACTACAACTACTGTACAAATCCATATTATGGTAAGACTGAGTCAATCTGAAAAAGCTCAGCATCTTTGTATGTGTCCCTAGGGGCGTACTTGCCGTAGGGTCATTTGGCCCGAGCTGCACCGAAGCACAATTGTCCCCCCATCCCCAGTGACACTGACAACGCTGAAATGGGTTGAGGTGTGGATACACCTTAAATTGGGAGTTGTTTTTGGGCACATGCAGACTTCTACTGGTCTTCTCCATCATGTTATGTGATGATTTTCCATTTAATCACTGTCTGGATGTGGGGGCAGGAGGAAAGGAATTTAATATATCAGATATAAGTTGGGTCTGCATGCCAGTATTCCTGTACAGCAACCAGGCTGTGCCACGGCACCGCTTTCACCACACCAGGGCAGTGTGCCACTCTTCAGCACGGCTTAGTTGAACTCACATTACTCAAACGGTCCACACTCCAGGTGTGAAATGTGGTTCAGCACAGTACGGACTGGCAGCGTGAGTAAATCCTAAGTGCAGTCGCCAAAAACAAACACTACAATGAAACGGACTCATGAGGACTGTGCTGTTTCTGAGGCTGGTAATTTCAATAAACCTCTCAGTAATAAAAAGGTAGGTCTTGGGATTGCATTCCTGGGAAAGGACTTTAATTTCTTAAGACTGCAGAGATTCTTCTTCCTGTGTTCTTCAGAATTAACCTTTTACGTTTTTAAAAAAAGTGAATGTGACAGGAATGGTCATTCACTTTGCAGACTGATGAACAAGGCCAAAACCAGATATCATGGGAGGACAGTGTTGGTTTAATCAGTCTGTAAAACAAATTACAAGGTCCAGTTCTTTATGTCAAGTGTTGGTTTAAAGTTCCAACACCTACTATATATACCCAGTGCAGTAAATTCTTCTTTTTAACTGCCTTGTCCAGTAAAGTCAGGACAACTGATGGGCCCTGTCCTCGCCCACACTGTTCTGATGCTCAGATCATCTCCCCATCTGTACACTATGTGAAATGTCTAACATGCAGCTCAATTTCCATTTTTATGAGCTTCTCAGTGAACAATGTCATTTTTATTTCATCACTCCATTTTCTACACATGCGGGACAAAGATAAAATTGCTTTTTCCCTTTGCAGATGGACAGATAGGAACAGAGGTCAACTTTAGTCAAATGTATCATTCTGTTATGTGTTGATCTGTACAGAACATTTTACCCTGGCATTATATTGCTCATTTTATGAGTTACATTTCATTTTGTCATTATTTTTGCAATTTTTCTTCAATTTTTAAATGATGATTGTGTTCATTTTATTTATCATTTATTCATATTATTGTTCATTTTTTTAATTTTACTGAGTATGTTCATTTGTTTGGTTCATGTTGATTTTGTTTATTTCTTTATTTTATTTTCTCCATTTTATATATGTATTTATTTTATGTATTTATTTACTATTTTCTAATTTTTTGTTCATTTTATTCATTTAGTTGCTTATGTTTATTCATCTTATTTGTTATTTTTGCTCTTTTTGTTCATTTTATTTGTTTATTTTGTTGGTCATTCTTGCTACAGTACTTTTGGTCATCTTACTGATTATCTTTATTTTTGTACGGTTTGTTTAATATATTGTTGGTTATTTTACTTGTGACACTTTTTTATTTATGTTGTTATTTTTCCTATTTTAGTTTATTTCACCAATTATGTTCATTTTGTTGTACAGGTAAAAAGCAGCAGCTGGTAAAACATGTCATTGCAGCTGTACATTGTTTTTCTCCATTAGAAGCCTTCAAGATGAACAAATGCCCTTCCTCCTAATGTACCAAAAAAAGATGCATCCAAAACAACAAAACATTCTTCCTGTCAATATTTTACCAATGTAACAGAACGGATTTTTTTTTTTTTTTTTTTTTTTTTTTAAATACAGCCACTTTTCCCTGTTGTCTGGACTTTCTGCATCACTGCACCACCCTGCCAGTATCACACCATGATCAGCACCAATTATAATATGCAACAAATCACCACATTATTTCAGGAAACATCCCAATCTTCACAGCTCTTCACATCCCTATGATCAATGAGACGGTGAAGTCACTCCCTGTTAAGTTGTACTCGTAATCTGGTGAAACCAACCTGCTCACGAGTCATGTATAGGAGAGAATTATAGAAAAACAGATTTCTGCAGTATATCTAGGCAATATTTAGTCATAGGTTTACTAAATCGGATAAAGGATATTTCTGCCAATTACTGTACATCTTTATTTGGTTTTGTGTAGAAGGTGTCACTGAAAAAAAAAAAAAAATACACCTGCTTCCCTTTATAAAGGCCTTCAGGCTACATTGCACTTGCTGTGAGCTTGAAAATCTAGACTTTGATGAAAAAAAGAATTAGAGCAATGTTTACTCCATCATGTTTATTTTCATGCACAGATACAGCCAACGCCTTCACAGACATCCATTTTCAAGACACTCCAGCAAACTGAGGAAAGGGTCAAATCAATGAATAATAATTTTTCAAGGAATGGAAAAAAAAAAAAAAAGTACCTTTCATTTTTCTAAATTTGGATACTTTATACACTCAACAAAAATATAAACACAACACTTTTGTTTTTGATCCCATTTTTCATGAGATGGACTCAAAGATCTAAAA
>JAQQAE010005559.1:0-17506 GCA_029823295.1 Pseudamia nigra | reverse complement strand
AAAATTAAAAATGTGACATTTTTGGATGGTGCGCCTTATAATCCGGTGCGCCCTATAGTGCGGAAAATACGGTATGTGCAGTGATTTTCATGTCTATGTATAGGCTTCATTGTGAAGTTCTAGAATATTTGTGGCATCTGTTTTCATTATAACACTTTGTAGATAGTCCCCACCCAGTTGGATTTATTTATATTTATATTTATTTTGGGGCATTTTGCATTTAACGGATAGATACAGTGTAGAAAAACAGGAAGGATGTGAGAAGTCGGAAGAGCGTAAAGGGCAGCATCGCTACCAGGTGATCTGTGAGGCGCCCACACTTGACTTTCCATCAGTCTCATAGACATCAATATCATTCATACTGCTGAAGGGACAGCTGATTTCAATGAAATCCACTTGTATTTTGTTCTCTACCTTACTGCAATTGGACAGAGGTGTCATTTGTCTCTTAAACTGTTGTTTATGATCCGTTAGTTGCCGAATGTACAATGTATCATTATGTAGGTAACTTTACCCAAGACATTAAGCTGTTTATAATCAGTTTGGTTCCTTTTCTCCTCCTGTTCCTTCTCAGTAAAATTTGCTACAAAAGTCGCTGCATGAACTTAAATGTTAAACTGTAAATGCTAACTTCAGTGGCATCCATGTGTTCTGCATGATGTGTAATTGTGATGTGTCAACCACAAAATCACATCTGGACATTAAATCCGAATTGGGCACTTAGGCTGGCAGCATGAATGTGGCTTTAGATAAGAATTAAAATGAACTTTTTTATGTTCACTGGCTCTTACAACATTAAATCAGAATGAACAAAATAAGCCTTGTATCTACAACATGACCAAAATAATTAAGAAAATTAAAATAGTCCACATTAAAAAAAAAAAATTGCCAATTCTTTGCTCATTTATGGTAATTTTTTAGCTTATTTCTTTTTGCTCATTTTGTTGTATATCTTCTTGAGATTGCTCCTTGTTTTTGTTCATTTTCATGTTTATTTTGTACACTTAATGGTCATTTTTCTTCATTTAGTTCCTTGTTTCGCTTCATTTTGTTCAATTTCTTGATAATTTTCTCTTTTTTTTGTATTTGATTTGTTTTTGGTGAAATTTATGTTTTGTTCAGTTTTTCTCATTTTTATGTTTATGTTGTTCATTTAATGGTTATGTTTCTCTTTTCAATTACTTAATTTTCTTCACTTTGTTCACTTATTTTGACCAGAAGAAACAAGAACTATGCAGTAAGCAACAAAATGATAAAAAAAAAAAAAAAATCAGTAAAAATAACAAATGCACAAAATATCCCATGAAATAATCAACATTTACCAACGTATTGGACAAAATGAAGAAACATGAACAAAAAAACCCCCCAAATAATCCAGAATATGACCAAACAATTAATACAATAGTAATAATCTAACTCAAACAGAGGTTCCACAACCCAGGATTTACCGTTGCTGGACATGACACTTTTTACATTTATTTATTTGCGCAAATTAGAATGCCAGTGAGCCACTTAAATCCTCGTTTGTCAGTTAAATGAAGGTCCAAGTCAATTAACAATTCACACATTCTATTTTTAGTGGATCTTAAAAATCATTCAGGCTTTTCTGGGAGGTTGGGCCCACAGATAATGAAGCTCGGTGTTGTACGTGCAGCGTTTTTGTCTCCGAAGATAAACTCCCTCCTGCAGCTTGATTTATTGAGGTCGCTGTGATTGAACGGCTGCTCCTTTCCCTCCCTGTGCTGCAGGTGTAACTTGGCCGGCGTGATGCTGCAGCTCATGGCCCTGGGGATTCCAGATGTAATGAATTTTGATTTCATGTCTAAGCCTTCTCCAGGTAAGAAGGTACCGATGGCGAATTGCTCCACACCTCATTAGTGCGTGAGCAGGTAGTAGTAACCTGTTTTGTTTATCCCAGAGGCAGTTCATTCTGCGGTGGAGCATTTAGAGCTGCTGGGAGCCTTGGAGAGGAAGGAGGGCCAGGTTTGCCTCACTGCTCTGGGGAAAAGGATGGCCAGCTTTCCCCTAGAGCCCAGATATGCAAAGGTAAGAGCTTTAGGGAATGCATGGCCTCCCACAAACACTAGAGCGATTGATATCAGTAATTACCACAATATCCATCCATCCATTTTCTACCCCTTAATCCTCACAAGGGTTTGGGGGGGGGGTGCCAGCTGACTTGAGCGAAGGCAGGGGTACGCCCTGGTTGAGTCGCCAGTTCATCGCAGGGCTGACACATAGAGACAGACAACCATTTTACCACAATATATTTGACTGATTTAAAGGCTAGATTTTAGTCAAGAGTGAAAGTTGAAGAAACCAGATAGCAATTTGTGATTTTTTTTTTTTTCCTTATTTGTAAGCAATAAAACTAAACAAAAACGATGCAAAATACAAAACACGGAACAATGCAAAAATGACACGGTGTAAAAAAGGCCCTAAAATATGAAAATAACCACAACACCAAAGGACCAAAAAATTATAATTTGTGTACATTTTTTTTTACTTCATTTTGTCCATTGTTGTTCATTTCCTTGTATATTTTGTTCATTTTATGGCATTTTTTTCTCCATTTAGTTGCTTTTTTTGATTTTGTTCATTTTCTTTACAGTTTAATTGTTTGCTCATTTACATTGACTAAAATGATCAAGGAAACAATCAAATATACATATTTAATTAAGTCACAGGGTCACTAAGTGTTAAAGTGTAAAAAATTAGCCCCCTATAAAAATGTAATTTGTTTTCTAAATGTCGCCCATGCTTCTCACACCAGTTGTGGAAACACTTGGGTAACATTGTATATCCGTCTCCTGGTTTGTGTGTATCAGCAATCCTCCTCAGATCTAAACTCATTTATTTTGACTTTGACATGATGCTTTTACAAGTGATGCCTGAAATCTTTTCTGAAGTGACTATTGGACAAATGTTCAATTTAGACCATTTCTCTATCAAAGAGTGGTGGTTTCGCTATGCCTAAATTAAAAGGTCAGTTCTTCTGAGGGTTAATAGTATTGATCCTGGTCATTTTTGTTTACCTAAAATAATTTGGTTTGTCATTGCAAATAAAAATAATTGACTATTTCTAAATGATGCTAGCATGCTTTAAAATCCTGTTAAAATCTATCAGTCTTTTTAAATGGTAATTGAAAAGAAATAATTTTGACCTCCTGTAATTTTAAAAAAAGTGCTTCAAATGAAAATGTCCAGCAACCCACCTGCTGGTCGAAACCCTACGCTGGAGGATGGATGATTCTGGATCATCAAACACATCCCTATCTGTGTTTTCTCTCAGACCATCCTGCTCTCCCCGGACTACTCGTGTTCTGAGGAAATTTTAAGCATTGTGTCGCTGCTGTCTGTGGACACCGTACTCTACAACCCCCCGGCACGGCGGGATGAGGTGCTCGCGGCTAGAAGGAAGTTCACCTCCAGCGAAGGAGACCACGTGACACTGCTCAATATTTACAGAGCATTCAAGAAAGTCAGTGGTAACAAGGCAAGTACTGTGTAGCTAAACCAGTGGGGGAGGAAAATATGCAACAAAATACAAAAACAGGTCTGTTAATGTTGCATGTGTGTTGTTACAGGAATGGTGTCGGGAGAACTTCGTCAACAGCAGAAACATGGGTCTGGTGAAAGAAGTCCAAGCACAACTGAAAGAAATCTGCCTTAAGGTAAACACGTGTAAAATGCACTGACTATTGAAAATGTTCATGTTTTGTGTACACAGTCTAAATTAAAGTGTAGTGTCATTAACCTATATAGTCACTGGCCACTTTTTCAGGTGCACTTGTTAACACAATTATTTAATTAACCCATCACTTGGCAGCAATTTAGAGCATTTAGATACAGTCAAGCATGAGAATGGAGAAGTAAAATGATTTATACAACTTTGAACGTGACATGGTTGTTGGTACCAGATAGGCTCATCTGAGTATTTCATAACCTGCTCATCTGCTGGGATTTTCACCCAAAACAATCTCTTGTGTATACAGAGAATAGTCTGTAAAAGAGAAAATATCCAGAGAGCAACAGTTCTCAGGATGAAATGACGTTGCTAATGCCAGAGGTCACAGAACAATGTTCAGACTGGTTTGAGCGGCTGGCAGTAATGGTTTCTCAGATGACAACTGGCTACAGCTGAGTAGGGTTGCAAAGCGGCGGAAACTTTCCAGAAATTTTCTGGAAAGTTAAACTGGGGAATTTTGGAAATGTTAGCTCTTAACAGAGATTTCAAATATTGTTGGGCAAAATATGTTAGCATAATGGAGAATAAAACAACCTGATTTTATGCAGTTCTACTTGAGAATATCTATGCTATTACTTAGTCACATGCACACACTGTTTACTGCAGGGGTATTGAGGCCACGGCCCCTACATGCACTGTGATTTCAAGAACCCTGGACTCCTGAGGCCACATTTTAGAAGCCACACATCTGAGCCCATACATTATGTAAAGTGAAGTCAATTTTGATTATATTATAGGGTAAATATATTTGATGTATGGTATTAAAATTAAACTTGCAAATATCACATGAATATTCATACAGTAGACAGCTAGCTGATGAGTTAGATGCTAAAGGTAAGCTATAGCTAGCACCAACTGTTTAAGAGGCTACTTATGATGATGCTAGCTACTTCAAATGTGATGCTGCTTTTTCTACCTCTTGCACATCCATTGAATTTCTCAATAGTAAAATACTTTGAAAGTTATTCCAGTTGTTTGGCCATGCTAACTGTTTATATGCGGAACAAATTTCCCATAAGGGATAAATAAAGTCTATTCCGTTCTGTTTTGTTCTATTCTGTATGCCTGTTCATGCCACTGCAAAATCTTCAGGGTTCTAGAAATCATCTGTGCATGTGATGGAGGAATACACAATGCATGTAGGGGGGTGTGGCCTCAATACCCCTGCAGTAAGCAGTGTGCTATGTGCATGTGATTTAGGAATAGCATAGGTATTCTCAAGTATATTTGCACGAAATCTGGTTGTTTTAGTCAAAAATATGCTCAAATGTATTTCCCCAACTATATTTAAAATCTCCGAGCCAACCTTCAATTTTGGAAATTCCAGGTGTATTCCCATGAATCCATATAAATTCACATTAATTCCCATGGAAAGTGTCCACCTTTGAAAATTCCAGCAATTTTGCAACGCTACAACTGAGTAATGCAGAACAGCATATGTAGACGTACATTTCAAACCATGAAGCAGATGGACAACAACAGCAGCAGAAGATTGCACATGGAGACACTCCTGTCTGTTAAGAACAGGAAACTAATGCCGCTTTTCCATTACATAGTTGTAACACTACTCGCATCTACTCTACTCAGCTTCGGTTGTTTTCCATAACAAGTGAGTACCACCACAGCGTGGGCGGAGTCCACATAAGGCTGGTGTACCCTGTGGGATTTAGTTAGTTTGTACGGAAATGTTTAAACTTTTAGCCAAATCTAATTTATTTATTTGTTCCAGGATATGATATTTCTGTTGCGTTTGTTGCTTTCCTCTTAATTTCATTAGTTTTCTGCTGGTGCTCGTGCTCAAGATGCTTCCAGCGAGATCCCTCCCTGGCCAATCACTGGCCTACAGTCTGGTAACATCACATAAGTTGATAACATCAACTTAGCTCGCCTGGGACCCCAGCCGAGTAGGTACTACAAAAGTACCAGGTACTATCACCTAATGGAAAATCCTAAAAACCAAGCAGAGTCGAAGAGAGCTGAGTAGGTAGGACTAGTGGAAAAGCCCCATAATGCTACAATTCACACAAGTTAGAAGTGATCAACAGAAGGCTGGAAACTGTTGCTTTGGCTAGTAAGCCCATCAGTGCGAAATCCAAATACTTATTTTTTTCTCTGGATTTTGATTAGGAGTGTGTATACAATTTCTTCAGATGTGTCAAGGAGGACATTAGTTATTTTCTTGTCCGGTGGTGCCGTCTTGCTGGAGACCTGGCTCTGGTGCTACTGCTGTCATTGTTTCAGTGTTCTTATTCATTTTTACTGTGTTGTTTTTAGTTCTGTGCATGAGTAGTGGGCTGGGGGATCATCGTGGCATTATTACTGATTTACTGGTTCTGGTTTTTGTGGGCTGACTATGTGCCAAACTTTTCCCCACATGGAGGTTGAGTTGTCACTAACCTACACCAGAGAAGTGTTGCTGTATCTCCACTACATGGGAACAACCCCATGCCCAGACCTGTCCAGTCTGACCAAGGAAATTTAAATACTGCTGTTTCACAAAAAAACGGCAGAAGAGAGGCAGATGTGGATTTAACGGTGTCTGCGTCGGAGGGGCAGCAGGCCCCTCCTACCTGGCATGGTACTCGGCAACGTACGCTTTCTCAGGAGCAAAATTGAGCAGCTTCGCACCAATACAAAGGTACACTTTGACTAATGGGAGGCAGGCTTCCTGGTCTGCATCGAGTTGTGGTGCCATACAGACATCCCCATCTCCTTGACGGAGCTGCAGGGTTTCTCTCATCTGCACAGATAGAAATGAATCTTTTGGGAAGGGCTGGGGTGGAGGCATATCCATGTTTTTGAATGTCAGCTGGTGTAGAAATTACATTGTTAGGGAGATTGCGGGTAACCCTGATGTTGAACTGCGGCAGCTTTCTCTAAGACCATTTTATTTTAGAAGGGAGTTTGGAAATATTGTCGTCTGTTCAGTTTATGTGCCCCAGTGGAAATGCAGCTTGAGCATCAGCTCACAAGGCAGACTGTGTTCAGTCAACTGCAACGCACACCTAGAGCTCCTGTTTTCTTTTTGGGGGATTTTAATCACTGCAAGCCTGACCTTTTTCTCCCCAGCTATGCACAAGATGTAAAATGTGGAACTAGAGACAATTGGGTGCTGGATAAGTGCTAGTGCAACATCAGAAATGCCAGTGCCAGATTAGAGCCCCCTCTGTCAAACTCGGACCACAACACAGCTCATGTCATCCTCACTGTTTTTTGAAGAGCAGTAAACCACAGTGCAAGACAGTGACTGTATGGTCTAACAACAGCATTGAGACACTGAAGGCTTCATTCCTCTGCACAGACTGAGATAGTTTTCATGCTTTCAGTATTGATGATTCTGCGGACACTATAACGGATTACATTAAATTTTGTGTGGATTGTGTGCCTGCCAACAAGTTCATTAAAGTGTATCCAAATAATAAATCATACGTAGTATCATTAGAGAGGTAAAGGACTGCATTAATAGGGAAATATGGCCTTATGAATCTTGACAGATTGAGCTTAAATAATGTCCAAAAGGAGTTCAGTCATATGCTAAGGAATGCAAGGAGGACAAAGAGAGATACTATAGCACACAGTTTTATTTCTGTAGATTCTAAAAAACTTTGGAATTCCATTAAAGCGGTAACCATCATGAATACAGAAAGGAAATGTCTCATAACAAATGAACTGGGTAAAGCAAATTAACTTTTTGCCTTTTTTTTCTCAAATATGGCAAATTGTACTTTTCTTCAGAACGCAATAATCCACTGTTCTAAGCTCATAATCAACCCTCTGAAAATTCAATCACTTTTCAGCCAGTTATGTAAAAAAGTCTTGTCGCTCTGACGGCACCTATGTTCTTCTCTTACAAAACTTTACAGAGGAGCTAACTCCAGCTTGGTGCCCTGTTTTCCAGAAGTCTATAGATTTGCACACTGTACCTGCACTTTGGAAAAAATCCACGATTATCCCCATTCAAATGAAATCCTGCCCTACAGCAAATAATAACTATAAACCAGCGGCTCTAACTTCTATTGACAAGAAATATTTTGAAAAATACATGGTGTTTCTGCTGAAATCTGGGATAAACCCTGATTTAGATCCACTCCAGTTTGTTTACAGGCAGGGGAGGAGCACAGATGATGCAGCCAATAGCATCACTCGCCTGACTCTTAAGCATCTGGAAGATCCAAAAGCCAATGTTAGTCTTTTATTTATTTATTTTAGTTCTGCTGGGTTGCTTTTACATAAAACAATGGTTAATTCTTTTATTGTTATTCTTTTAACAGATAGAACCCAGAATGTCACACTCTCTGATTCCAAACCCATCAACACTGGTGCACCCCAGGGTTGTGTGAGCTCCTTTTTACCCTGTACCGGTATATGAATGACTGTACTAGTCATCACCCGGGGAACCTGTGTTTTTTTTTTTTTTTTTTTTTTCCCTGATGATACTGCCATCCTCAGCCTGTTACACCAAGACCCATATACCTCCTTGTACCTTACAGAGGTCAGTAGATTTACAAAGTGGTGTGAGGATCATTTTGGTCATCAACACATATAAAAACTAAGGAGATGGTGTTGGACCTTTGACCACAGTTCAGTCTGACACCAGTGTCCAAATCGAGCAGGTCAGTCCCTGCAGGTGTCTGGGTATTCCCCTGGATAACCTCTTCACATGGAATGACCATGATGACTTTGTATATTCTCCTTTACAGCAAAGGCTGTATTTTCTATGTCAGCTGATAAAATAATGTTTTTATTTTATGAGACAGTGTCGGGAGAGCATCATCAGGTATGGGATGTTGGTTTGGTCTAGCAATCTCTCTGTGCAGGCAAAATCCAATTTGCAGCGTCTGGTTCATACTACCATGAAGGTGATGGGGTGAACCGAAAAGCTCTCCCTCAAGGCACTTTATGATCAGTGTGTTCACAGACGGGCACAGAGAATTCTACTGGACCCATCGCACATCCTCCGTTCTGAGTTTGAGCTGTTTCCTGCAAAATGTACAGAGTCCTCAAATGCAGGCTGAACCGGTATAAAAACTCATATAGTATGTACCGTATTTTCCGGATTACACGTCGCGGTTTTTTGCATAGTCTGGCTAGGGGAGCGACAAATACACCGGAGCGACTTGTATATTACATATTTCGAGTATTGGTTGTTTGTCACGCTGACAGCCGCTAGAGATCACTGTAGGCTTGTGTACCTGCCTCTGCCGCATCTGTATTATTGACAGTTTAAAATGTAGACATTACCGGTAACAACCATACCTGCCATCAGCTTAACACCGAACGTATCGGTGCCGTCACTTACCCGGGGAGGCAGGCTGCGAGCTCTCGCTTCTGGGGTCAAGCGCGCGGCCGCCCATTCCCCGAACAAATGCAATGTGTTCTCCAGAGCGACTTATGCACGTTTTTTTCTTCTTCATTATGCATTTTTTTTGGCTTGTGCGACTAACATTCCTGAGCGACATATCACCCAGAAAATACGGTGCCTGTTTCTGTTAGGATCCTAAATGGCTGAGTCTGTGTAAGTGTGTACAGGACACCTTGTAAACTTTTTTTAAGGATATGTGCGGTTTACGGGCAGTGTGCAGCGTCTGTAGGTTAGTTAATGTGTTGTTTTATAATGATGTGGGGCAGCTTTTAAGTCAGCACCTTAAGTCCACGGAGAAAATCTTTTATTCTATAAGTCAAAGTCTAACATTTACAGTCCTGTTTGTATTTGAATGATTATTAGTGACAGCACACTATTTGAATGTATTAATTTCCAAAATGCTGTTGTAATTCAGTCATCTGTAATTGTCGTCTTTCTTGTTTCAGCTGAATATGAAGCTGGAGTCATGCGGGGCAGACACAGGGAACGTTCGTCGCTGCCTTGCTCATGGGATGTTCGTCAACGCAGCAGAGCTACAGCCTGACGGTACCTACTTAGCTCTGGACACGCACCAACCCGTGGCGATCCACCCGTCCTCCGTTCTATTCCAGGCGAAGCCGGCATATGTAATCTTCAACGAGCTGCTGCACACCTCCCGCTGCTACATGAGGGACCTGTGTCTGGTGGACGCTGACTGGCTGCTGGACGCGGCGCCAGAGTACTTTGGCCGCAAACTCCACCTCACCAAAAGCTAACCAATAAATAACGACACAGGACTGAAGTACACTTGTCCACAGACGCCTTCTTTAAACGACCTAGTACTAGGATGTTTATTTTCCCCACAGAGTTGATTTGGATAACGATAGAATAATTTGATACAACTGAAAATAAGAGCTGAACATTTTATGAGTAAAAAGAGAAAAGGAAAAAAACCTACCTCTCAGTTGACAAACATCTGGCATGTGTCACAGCAGCAGAGATCTGCATTTTGAGGCCTCACAACTTTAACTTCCTCTGGAATAACTCAGATTTTGTAAACCGCTTCTTTTGCTCGATGGTACAGTATTTCATTTTATTTGACCAAGTTTTGCACATGAACATGATTGCTTTAGTCAGTGTTTGCATGCATTTTAATAGCACAGGAACATGTTATTGTCTTGGACTGATATGTTGCCTGTTCATACTGATAAATCCCACTATAGCTCTGTTAATAGTCACATAAATGTGTTATTGCTCACAGAATATTAAATATTGTACTTTAAAAAGAAGTCACATATTCAACACTTAGACTCAGAGAGATAGCACTTCAGAATCTAGGAAAAGCTTGTATTTTTAGAATTGCACCACTTAAACATTTCAGTATGCTGTGTGGTTCCACAGGGCATCAAATATGCAAATATTTATCTCAGTCTGTCAAGGAGTCTGTTAGAAAAAAAAAACAACCCAAAGATCATCAATGTCTGAGATTTTTTGGTGACATGTGACTGGCTATGTTTACATGCACTAATATTCCACTAAAAAACATTCTGAACTTGGCACGTGTCATGTGATCCCGTTGGACATTCTGAATCCTGTTCTGACTGAGACACAGCATATGCTGATATTGTTCCTGTTTTATGAGGATATTTTGGACATGTATATAGCAAATTTAGAAAATGCTTCTCTATCAGGTTTGAGGATTTGGCCTTGAATTGTGGAGCACCTAGAGATCATCTTGGATTACGATTGCCACAACACAAACACAAATGAAATGAACAAAAAGTTGTCAAAAAGTCGTGCTGTTTGTGGTGGTGAGATACCATGTTATGGCCTGTTGTTCCCTGTGCACCATTAACGACAGGTCCCTAATTACAATAGTTCAATTCCAACCCTATGTAAATGTAGGCTGGTTCACTACATGGAACCTGACCGGCACTGTTTCAAGAACCACAGTTTATTTTGTGTGAAAGGGGCCTGACTGTGTCATTTCCATGGGTTAAAAGCAAAGTATGGAAACAGTAGAAGTCTAAGAAACTGGGCATAAGGTAGTATGTGCAATGACTCTATATTGAGTTTAAGAAAGGCTATAAAGTAGCCCGAGTAAACAGGGAAATCTTCACGATAATGCAGTGAGAAATAATGAACAAACTAAAGCTTAAGGATTAGTGACACTACAAAAAAGCTGAAAAAGTCAAACTTGACGTGGTCACATGTTTACTGCTTTGTGGTCTGTTCACTGCCCATTAATGACATGTTGTTGATTTTGAATAATTGTGTCAAAACCTGGTGGGTTCACTGCACAGAAGCGAGGTTCAAGACAACCTGAACAGTACAGGTTCATTTGGTGGGACGCGGAGCACAGCGGAACAAAGGGTTTGAATTAGTCGGGAAACAGGAATATTAGAGCAGCAGTTCTGAGCCGGTGGGTCACGGACTCATTCTGAACGGTTCGCCAAGTGATTTCAGAAAAAAAAGTATAATCAATTTATCTGTAGCTGTTGTTGGATTTCTATTTTCATGCTGTATCTGTTGCTGCTGCACTGCAGACATTTGACTGATAGGCTGCATTGTAGTTTGGATTATATTATATTTGGATTTTATTCATTTTTATTTATTTGACTTATTACGTTATTCAATTTTATTTGTTTTCTAAATTGTTTTATGTTCATTTTTGATCATTACTTTCAAGGTTTTGTTTGTTCTGTTCTGCTACTTCTGCTTTTTCAATGAGGCCATTCTTCTTCTTCTCCTGCTTTGGGCTGCTCCCCTCAGGGGTCACCACAAAAAAATACCAATGATTCGCATGTTTGATCTGGCACAGGTTTTTTACGTCGGATGCCCTTCCTGACACAACCCTCACAACAAGGGACAAATTCCTTTGATCCATTGCGTGGGTTATTTTGTTCATTTTGTAGATTATTTTTATTTTTTTGTTCATTTTGGGATTATTTGTAATCTGAATTGGACTGCTATGATAAATATGTGCACCTCTTGTTCAAAATATATCTAGATTACATTTACTAGCTTATTAAAAATGCCTTGTTTGATTTTAATGAAAGCGTGTCATGACTTAATAGCAACTGAAAAATCTTCTGTCACCGGATGATGCCATTTGAGTAGCACTGCACAGCGGTATATATTTCTACTGATCATGGAAACGCTGTCTTTTTCAGAATAACGGGGAGAAAGAGAATATTGTACACATGTAAACATACCGTAGTCAGTTTTCCTACATAGCTACATGCAGCACTTGTCATATCAGATTCTGTAGGCCTTGTCAACCGGTCTTATTGTATTTCCATGTCTCCACATAGAGTGCTGTTAAAAAGTATTTGCCCCCTTTCCGAGTTCTTATATTTGTGTCACTTAAATGCTTCAGGTCATCAGAAAAATGCAGTGTTGGACAAAAATAACCCAAGTGAATACAAAATGCAGTTTGTAAATAATGATTTAATTTATTAAGAGAGGAAAAAAAAAATCAAACCTACCTGGACCCTAAGTATATGCCCCCCAAATGTAATAACATATTGTGTCACCCTTGGCAGCCGCACCTACAATCAAGCATTTCTGATAACTGGCAACGAGTGTTTTTGTCTTAATTCAGCTGCACTGAATGGTGTTCATGCGTCACTGGCCTGTTTAAGGTCATACACTATGAACTCGATTAAAATCTGGACTTTGACTAGGCCAGTCCAAAACCTTCATTTTCATTTGTTTGACCTTTCAGAGGTTGACTTGCTGCTGTGTTTCACATTATTGTCGTGCTGCAGAACCCGGGTGCACTTGAGCTTGCGGTCTTGAGCTGATGTCCAGGCGTTCTCGTTCTTGACATTCATTTTCGTCTTCCCATTCTTTTTCTTGTTGTTGAATCATGGCACTGACTTTCACTGAGCTAAGTGAGCAGTCCAAAGATGTTCATTCTAGCCCACAAATATTAGTATGACTCGGCTAGTGTGTGTGTTCACCTTGATAGTTTCCACTGCACTTCCTGCAGTCTTCCTCAGAAGTGTGGTTTGACCTCCAGTGTTATATCCAGGTTCTGAGGAAAGATCTTAGTCATATTATTGTGCCAAGTGAGGTCTGCAGTTCTTTACATGTTGTCCTGGGTTCTTTTGTGACTTGGATGAGTCATTGATACACTCTGGGGGTAATTTTGGCTGGTCAGCATTCCAAATGTGGTTAATCACAATTAATTCATGATTTAACAAGAAGGGGCAAATATGTTTTCACGCAGAGCCAGGTAGGTTCGACTAGGTTTTCCCCTAATAAATGAAATAACTTAAAAACTGCTATTTGTATTTCCTCAGGTTATCTGTGTGTAATACGAAAATCTGTTTGATCTGAAAATTTTTAGTGACAAATACACAAAAATAAGAATTCAGGAGGGGGCAAGGACTTTTTCACAGCATTGTACATGCACGACAGCAGCAGTTGCATGCCTTACTCTGCAGGTCCTACTCTTTGCCATCGTATGTTGCACAGATTGTTATTCATGCCCTACACAGATTAAACACTGATGAATGCTAAAAACAAATGTATGCAATGCATGGAGATTGTAGTCAGTGATCTGATGCCTCAGGTCTTTCATACTTTGAGGAATGTAAATCACCATGTCGAAGAATCGTGACCCTCCTTGTGTCTTTTTTACACTGGACTCAGGATTGTATGATATATAACCTGCATATGTCACATAAAAGAGATTTCTTACTTTCCAAAAGGAAAGGTGAGGTTTTATAGAACGTCAAGGCTGATTCACAGACTGTATATTTGGTGGATGGTTCTCTGCAGGTTATGTGGGCCAAGAGGTTTGGAATATTTTTGATTCACAAAGGAAAAGTTGAATGTTTAAGAGCTGCATGTACCGCTATAAAGTTTATATCACTCAGTGCATGCGTTTCTTATCATTTCTAATAAAAAATGCTACATGTGGAAAGAATAACAGGGATGTGTCTGTGGATTTGTTGATTATTCTCCATAAAAATGTGAGATATGATACATAATATATACTTTTTTTTTAATTATTTGGATTTTTTTTTATTTTAGGTTGATTTTTGATCATTATGTAGACTTTTTTGTTCATTTCAAGTTAATTTTTGTTCATAGTCTTAATTATTTTTTTCACTTCAGGTTCATTTTTGTTCATTATGTTGATTAACCCCTCCCCCCCATTTTTCATTTTATTTACAATTTTGTTCATTTTCTTGATTATTTTGTCCATTTATTTGTATTCTTTTTGTAGCTTTTTTTAAGTTTTAGAGTACATCTTATTCTCTTTTACATTTCAAGTGTAAAATTCATAAACTTTCAGATTTGGAAATTAACAACAGAACAGATGTGGAAAATTATTTTTCCTATTTTCATTTGGGAGATCTTTAGTTAATGATTTTAAATCATTAGTTTAGAGACACAGCAGTGGATGTTCAGTTAAATGAGTTTAATTAGTTGAATTTGTAATGATAATCTCTTTTATGTGTAAAACGCTTTTCATTGCAAAACATTTCAAAGTGCCACAGCAAGTCACAACCAATAAATAAATAAAAGCAATTTGTAAACATAACAAGTACAGTACTGTAAAATCACATTAACCAACACACATGTAAAAGCAAAATGGATTTAAAGATTTAAATTAATCTTTTCTCGGCGTCTCTCAAGGAAAAACAATCATAGACTGTGAATATTGACAAACACGCCATCGATTTGTCATCCAGCCACAAGGGGCGCTGTGGCGTGAACTGTCATTACTTTTTTTATTTAGAAAAAATACATTCCTTTTTTATTCTTTCATATAACTTAAGGATTTATTATAAACTATGCTTTTAATGTTAAATGCGTTTTTATTTTATTTGTTAGAAATAAAAATTGGGATTTTTCTCGTATCATTTCCTGTTCAAAGGTCATAGTAGTGATAGGTCAATGTGTCCTCCGCACGTGTTCTGTGTAATCTAACAGAAGCCGCACTGAGCGTAACTTAGGAACCACTTGTGTGTCGTATTTATAATTTATTCCTGTTGTAGGCGTCTTATTATTTTATTCAGTCATGCTAAAATCGGTTGCTCGTGCGGTTGGAGCGGCTGTCCGCCTCTCCTTAGCCACCCCGTCCGCGGCCCGGCCTCTGCCTCTCAGCTGCACCGCGCTCCGCGCACCGAGCTCGGCCACAGCTCGGCCCTTCACCCGGTCCTTCTGGATGCTCAATAACAACGGAGCCTCTTCGGGCTCCAGGCCGAAGCTGTTCACTTCTAAAGTGGTGAACCCGTCGGTGTCGTGTGGATGCGGGGGACTGCACACCGAGGGTGAGGCTCGGTGTTCGCTTGTGTCATGTAATGTTGCGTGATGAGATCAGAGAGGTGAGCACAGTGAAAGGACGAAAATAGGGCTGTTAAAATTAACGCGTTAACCCATTTGCATGATTAATTAGATTAAATTTTTACGCTATTAACGCGTTAAGGCAATAACTCATATCAACGAAAAAGTGGTGAAATTTCACGTTACATTTGACCCACCTCACCTACAACTTTAGTATTTACTGCTTCAAAGTCAGTTTAAATGTAAAAGTCTTTAAACATTTTGAAACAGATTACATTAGTTACTGATGACAACAATGAACCAAGTGTGAAAAAGCAAAAACGTCGTCAGCAGAACATTACAGAGGTTCTGTTCAGTTCTACAAAGCAGGTGGAATTTCCTTTAGTTACATAAGTTTAAATTAGAAAAAAAAATCTACATTTTCATGTAAGATAAGTAATTTTAGTCGAGTGTCTATATCACCTTCTATCATGAGTATTTTTGCTCCCACAAAATGAAAAACGAATGGGTATTAATTGTGATTAATTGAAATTAACCCAGTGACCCTGTGATTAATCAGATTAAAAATTTTAATCGGCCGACAGCCTTAGACAAAATACAACAGTTTAAATGCATTCTGCGTCCTTTTACTTGTGAACTGTTTGCAGAGCTGTTTTACCTGTGAGGGTGATGAAGTGTTTACAGGCTGGATTTGAAGTGTGAACTACTCTGGTAACTAAACTACATTTACTCCTTTACACGCACTTGACTAGTTTTTCCCATGGAACGTAGTGAAATGAATAACTGGTTTTCAGTTACATTTTGCTCCACCTCAATCAGTTAAAGAGGTAGAAATACAAAAATGTGCAAAATAATCAGGCAAATTGTCAAAATTAATAAACCAAGCAACAAAATGAGGGAAAATGTCCTCAAAATACCTACAAAACATTAACAAAGCAAGTAGCACGTTAACAAAATATACTGTATTAAAATAAATGAACAAGAGTTCTTTCATCTTTAAATTTGTTTCCACTTTTATGTTCAGAATAAAAGCATCAATTTGTATAACAAGGTGCGTTTATACACTGCACTACCAGTTTAATATTGAACACCGTATCTTATAGGGGGTCCCTGCTCCATCTCTCCATCCTTTGAGGCGTCCTTGGCCTGAAAAAGGTTGAAGACCCCTGCCCTGGGCATCAATAAGTGGAATCTGACTATTGTTGAAAATATTGCACTTTCATGTGAGTTTTTGTTTCTTATAACCAGGCGACAAAGCGTTTGGTGATTTCCTGTCTGATGAAATCAAAGAGGAGAAGAAGCTCCAAAAAAGCAAAAGCCTTCCCAAGATGTCCGGAGGTTGGGAGCTGGAGATGCACGGCACCGAAGCAAAGCTCACGAGAACGGTTTCTGGAGAAAAGTAAGGAGGACTCTGTTAAATGACTTTATTTAACGGGTGTGTAAGTGTTATAATGAGTAATGTCTTTGTTTTTTTTTTGTTTTGTTTTTTTTTTTTTTACAGAATTACTGTCACATTCAACATTAATAACAGCATTCCTCCTAACTTTGAGGAAGGATCAGATCAAGGACAACAGAAAACACCTGAAGAAGAGGTAAGACACAAAAGATGTTGAGGACAGTGTATCGATGTGAAATCCATTCTGCTGTGTACAGCTGTTACATTTTCAAAAGTATATGAATCATAAATTACTAGATTTATTTTTATAGATTTATTTATTTTTTTTGTTTAGCTAGAAACAAATAACAAAATGCTTCAAAAGAACCAGAAATAACTTTGACGAATTTACCTGAAGAATTCTAGACAATTATTGATCAACTATTGATCAATTAATTTTTGTAGACTACTCTTTACATTTAAAAATTGCAAAATAATTAGTTAAATTAAAAGGAATGACATAATCCGGTAAATTATCAAAATGAATAAGACAAACAATTATCGAACTGAATAATCTAAGCAACAGAATGTGCAAAGAAATTAGCTAAATGAACAAAATAAGCAGAAATGAAAAAATAATCTACTGTATTAATAAAATTAACTAAAAAATGAATTTTAAAAAATCCACAAAATAAGCAAGTGAGCATTTTTTTTTTTAAATGAACAAAATAAATATTCA
>JAQQAE010005558.1:0-17510 GCA_029823295.1 Pseudamia nigra | reverse complement strand
TGATGTTATTTCTCTGGAAGAAGTCCTTTGTCAGAACTGCATCGTTGTCCTGTTGAAAAACCCAGTCATTACCACACGGACGATGGTCTTCAGTCATGAGCGATGCCCCCTGCAACATCTCCACATAGCCAGCTGCCATTTGACGCCGCTGCACAACGTGAAGCTCCATTGTTCCATTGAAGGAAAAAGCCCCCCACATCATGATGGCGCCCCTCCACTGTGCCGTGTAGAAAACATCTCAGGTGAGATCTCGTCATGCCAGTAACGTTGGAAGCCATCAGGACTGTCGAGGTTAAATTTTTTCTCATCAGAGAATAAAACGTTCTTCCACCTTTCAATGTCCCATGTTTGGTCTCGTGCAAACTCCAAACAGGCAATTTTGTGCCGTTGAAGGAGACGGGATCTTTAAAGACGTTTTTTGTTTTTAAAACCCTTCTCTCGCAGATGCCGGCTAATGGTTATGGGACTACAGTTGGCACCAGTGACAAGCTTGATTTGGGCCGAGGATCATCCTGTGTCTTGACGGACAGTCAATTGGATCCTCTAGCTCAGGGCTGGTAAAATTTTTTTGGGTCTACTGCTTGACTTTTTTCCCCATAACCCTCAGGATCTTTTAAGAAGTTTAAAATGACTGTCTTACTGCATCCAACCTCAGCAGCAATGGCACGCTGCGAGAGGCCTTGCTGATGCGGCTCAACAATCAGACCGTGTTCAAAGAGAGAAAGCTTTTTTGCCTTTGTCATCAGGAGGTCATGACAATGTGGACGCCTGACAGAAAATGACATTGAATCCACATTTTTGTGAAGATTTGGGCTTTTAAAGGCTGTGGTGTTAAACTTTTGATCAGCTGACGAACAGCCTATTTCAGTTTTAATGGTTGTTTTCAATAAATTGCTTACTCAAAATGTTTTCTTGTCTCACTCCCATTTCTTCTTTTTACATTTTGAAGAACTACTTAGAACCTTGTTAAGATCAGTGCAAAATGTGCATTCTTGCAATTTTTCAACTGGTCTTAAAATTTTGATCAGGAGTGTATATGAAAAAAATATACAGTGCAGGATATTAAAACCATTATATTGATTCTATAGTACACATGCAGCACTGTCTTTAATGCATAGATGTGATGCTACAACAAAATCTTGTGAATAGCACGTGATTTAATTTAATTCTCTTATAATCACACAGTAACTACAGTACATATTTAAGAAATGTATCTCAGCTTTGCAATGCTTATGTAGTGATGATCAATGGTGGCTTAAATAAAAGGGTGCAGCGCATACTGGTAGTAAATACAATTAATCTTAACTATTTCAATGTCAATCTTGTGTCAATACTGCAAAATAGATTAAACAAATTGGAAGGGTTAGGGTGAGGGTATACTGTAACAAAAAGATAGAGTTTTCAAGATGGGTTTTTTCAGATCAACAAGCAAGCTCAAATAACATATACTGAAAATGCATGGGTTGTTATTTAGGTCGGTGTATCAAAAACAGGTTCAGGTAAGAAGACAATAGTGAGACAGAACAAAATGTTTCATATATGGTTCCCATTCATGCGAAGGGTGAAAAAAGATCAAACTACTGAACACATTGTACAGGTGCTCTACATACACTGACTCTTACGAAGCGTAGCAGTCATATGAGGAAGCCAAAAAGGTGTGTATATACCGCAGTTGGCAGAGGAAGAAGAAAATCAGGTTTTTGTAAAGTGAGCCACACCAGATGTACAGTATGTTTAAAGCTTCTTAAACTTAGACGAACAATTAACTGTCAGTTATAGCAGTAAAGCTATGCACGCACTGTGATTTGATCATCTGTGGCACTCATTCCTAAGAGTTTCTCTGACAAGAACCTCATGCTACATTCATATGTTTTCACCAATCTGTCAACTAAATGGCAAAATGAAATGGGCACATTTTCTATTTCATCATCTATTAATGGCCAATAGTATACCTATATACTTCTATGTTTGAGGTGTGTATATAGCAAACATGGAATGTACACTGCTGTTTGACCATCTTCTGCCATTCCATCTGCCTGTCCCCATCTCTCCCACACTGCACCTCGCCTTCCTCTCTGCCCCTTGCTGGCAGTTCAGCATGATCTTTTGCGCATTGCACTGTGCGCCTGTCAGCACTTTGGAAATGTACATACTCTCTACAGTTGCCAAAGCTTGCCAAGGCACCTGTCTAGCAAACCATATGCTCCCAAACTGGCACCAGAGAGGAATAAATGTATCAGAACTAAGAAAATGTATACATTATTTGAACTTCCCCATTACCAGCCTTCAAACAGCACCTGTTCATACACTAAAACATTTCATATGATGGCTGCCAACAACATGCATACTGAAAGGAGCCAAGTTGAAGAGGAGCCAAAGAATGCATACTCAGTAGCTGAGATGCACATGCTTGGTGAGGGTCACATGGTCGGCTCACATGGGTAAACCTGAAATGATTAAACTAAGCTCAAAAAGCGCATCTGTTGCTCTGGTTCGCTGCTTAGTAACAAACCTATCCGATATGGTTAACACATGTAGTGAGGCATAAAGAATGTTAAGTACACTGTAGGTATTTGCCTGACCAAATAATCAGCGTAACTCAAGATGAAAGAAATAGGCCAATACCTCCTAATGCAACATGATAAAAAAGCACAAAAAATATCTGATGAAAAATTGAGAGTCAGCAAGTGAGTATTGTATGCTTTCTTTTAACATCAGCAGCATTTCACCTACTTTGAAAAAAAGCTTGTGGGAAAACAAGACCCAGAAGTGCTTATCAAGCAATGGGTGTGTGAGCAATTTAAAAACAGATAAAAATAGAGAAGACAGTTGTTAATTACTCATAAGGTATGGTGTGAACAACTGGTGGTGTGGGAACAACATGTAAATTCCTGGGTTTATATGATCCGACTGTGTGAACTTATTTAATACGTTGACTAAATACTTATCGAGTTCTCAATACTAGAGATTGACCAATAGTGGATTTTTAAAGGTTGCTATAATAATGTTTGAAGCAGGAAAAAATATATAGCTAAATAAATAACACTACTCATTTTACATAGTCAGAAAGTAACAATATGTGACTTTCTTACAAACTGGATGAACAAATAAGCAGCATTTGACTGATTGTGAATTTCTGAAAGAAGACTTAAAAACAAAAACCAATTAATGTGTGATATCAACCGCATACCTCCCCACAACATTTTAACACAAAGAATACATTAGAGTGCCAGGTTTTGGTTGTCAATAAAAATGGGCTCTAAAGGAATTGCCTGCCTAAATAAAAGGTAATAAATAAATAAGCAAGCAAGCATGCCTGGAATTGTCTTATTTTGACTGGATTAGAAATCGGACACCTGTTGAGCAGAGCACCTTCATAATAATAAATACCTAAAACATAAATGTGAACGATTAAGCGTCACACTCAAATTAATCTGTCACGACCAGAGCCAACTACTCCGATCCTGCTGGTGCCAATTAATCTGTCAAACTGGATATGTCATAATTTCAAATACCTAAATATGAGTAAATCTGGATGGCCAAACATTAAGCTCAGTGCAATTGAATTAAAAAAAAAAAAAAAGTAAAACTGAACTTCCACCTAACCACTGTCTACATCTCAGCAGTGTACATGACATTCTTCAAACTATGGGACGGAATGCCAAAAATAAAGAGTTTTATGTGTTTCTGTTGATACAAAACTACATTTGACAATTATCCTCTTACTAACATGCTGCTCCCTCAGGCAAAAACTGACGCTGATGATGTTAGTTAGACACTTGAAAAAAACCTGCCAAATCCCAGCTGCTCCACAAAACCAGTACACTCAGTTCTTCCCTCCTACAGTTAGTCTCTTGTGTTCAGCCCTGTCAAATCATCAAAAATCTCATTAGTATGTTGAGAAGTCCTCTCAAGGATCTGCACTTACTATTTGGTGTATTCTCTTTTTCCTAAGGCGTACCTTGCAGTGATTCCAGTGGTGCAAAAACAGTTGGCAGAAAAACATTGTACAAGATATTCTTAACACGTGTTTAAGATTTTCGTTAACGTGCAACAGAATTTAAACAGGGTGTATGTCAAGTTCAACTCTACACCTACTTCCAGTTAAAAATTTCCCACCATGTTATACATTTTGACAGAACTACTACGCAACATGATGTGACTGTGAATACTTAAGTTATGGTGGGCATTATACTGTATCATGAATGTTAATTAATGGAAATTTTATTTCTGGTTCACATTTAAAATAATGTACCACAAAACAACATTTTAAAAACCTTAATGGAAAATATTACAAGATTCATGAATGAGACTGAAACAGTCATGCCATCGACTTCACAATGCAGCACAAACTAACTTCCTTCTTTTCAACCTCTGACAGTGTAGGCCTACTCAAAGTATGCCCTATGTTCACATTCACAACATAAATGAACAACACCCTATCTGATTCAGAATTACAACGTGACAGGCCCTGAAGTTGTCCTGTTTTCACAACCCACGTCTTACCTTACTTAGACTTACATACTTATACCTGGAATCTGCCTTGTATTGCATAATCACAAATTTAAACTGGAGTAGCAACCAATACAGTTTTACTGCTTATCCCAAACAGAACTCAAACTATAAAAAAAAGAAGTTGAATGGGTGTAAAACCATAATGCCTTCTCATGCAATAGTCGTAACTGGTCTGGCTCCACTGTGAGCTGAAATGTCTTGCAGTAAAAATATTTAGTACGGCTCAAAATGCAAAAATTACAAAATATTCATGCTGCCAATTTCAAACGGGGTACTTAATGCTGTATAGTAGGGCATTCCAACACAACGGAATGCCACAGAAATGAACAGCTCCTCGTGACCTAAGTGGACCCAGGCGTACTGAATAACCTGTCATGTAACTGTACTTTGTCCTTTCCTGCCATAAGATCGCTTTCACCAGCTTAGTTCTCAATGCAGTAACAGTTCCCAAACCTTAACACTCCTATCTGCGAAACCATTGTACTTACAGGTTAGTAGAGGGAAAAATGTACTCGTACGGGTCCCTGCCGCACCATAAACAAGCAGTAAATCTAAAATAAGTCTTAAGGCTGCAAGTGTTTGCGATACATTTTAGTGGGACGTAAACTTTTCAGATTCGCGTTTACCAGTGTAGGTTTCATCGTGCACTGGCTCTTAGCTAACGGGGCAGGCCAAAGTATGGACCGTTGGTGTCATTATACACCCATAACACACCGATACACAAGGCTCAATGTATTGTCTCCCACTTTACTGGAAATCGTTATTCGTCGTTCCTTGGCCGTAGACTGGGGAGGGTGGGAGTTTACAGTACCGAGCATGGGGCAGCTAATGTTAGCGCTGACTTAGCTCAACATCATAATCCCTGCGTTTGGTTGGTCATCACAACTACTAATTATTCATGTTAGCCTGGAAATTAACGAACATTTACAAAACGTCCACCAGCTGTCACGGGCAAGCTGCCTCACAAAATGCAGCACACAAGTACAAGCTATCTTACCAGCTAACTAGCCTGAGGACTGAACGACCGCTTCATAAACAGGAAAAAGACCCGTAGCTAACTTTGACATTCTATCTCTCTCGTAGTTTGTGTATACATTCGCATTTCGGCCACGATTACATTATCGTGACAATGTTTTATCGTAAAGTTGCCAAGTTGAAACGTCGACTGCGAGTCGATACTACTATGAGCTCTCGTATGGAAATGCTATTCCGTTAGCTAGCGTCTACACTTAGCGCTAGCTTAGCTAGTGCTAATGCTAGTGCTGCTTACTTGAAAGCGCACCGTGGCAGGTAATCGTCTCCCCGATTCTTACACCAGTGACAAATACGCGCCGACATTTCAAACGCATTATGGTCAACAGTCTAACGCTGTGTTAAACTCCTGAGAACTCACCGTCTTTCAGATTAGCGTTAAACGTTGTCCATTCCCCTCAGTAGTTCGCTAACACTACAGCCAGGCCTCCCCCCCCTCCAGTCCAGATGTGTCAGACAGTTGCTGCTGCAATTTTTGCATCAACAGGAAGTGTTCTTTTGGCTCTTTGCATTCATTCTATCAGGGTGTTTTGCAGCAGCCCCTCCCATGCTCATGTCATGTTATGTAGGCTACTAAGACATTATGTACTGTATACACAGCGTGAACGAGGACGTACACAGGCGCAGGAATGTAAAGTACTCAATTCTTCTGATACTAATAAAGAATAAGCTGCAGAATCCATGGTAGGAAACACTAGTAAGATTAGTGTGCTTTACAACTCTGACTGCACAGAGGATCAATAAAACTAATATAGTCTGTGTATTTCTTTTTTCCCCTTTTTTGCCTCTCTTTATTGTACCAATATCTTTTTCAGAGTATTTTTATATGAAATGATGAAGGACTGCACATGGCCCTGTGCATCATGCCTTCCAGCTCAACATCCTAAACAAACACTGCACTTCAGTGGAAACACAAATGGTTAAATGCTCACACCTCTCACAGTAACACCTACAAATGTCACGTGTAGTTTATTTAATCCCGTTGTTGGTAAAAGTTTTTGATAAGAGTTGCATAATCATCTGTTTCCACGAAAAGCATTATTTTCAGTTCTGCAAAGGTACCACTAAGTGGCGCCAGAGGCTGAATTGACGCTAAAACTCCACCTAGGTATTATCATAGTCTGGCTGAGGTGGACAGAAATGTAAGCATGTCTTACTCAACCGATCAGATCACAGTGTACAATGCAAATCGTGTTTAGGAAAAGAGACATTTGTGAAAGTTTTTTGCGCTCAAAACGTTATTAATTTAGACTGAGCATCAGCAAGAAGGAAATGAGAAACCAGGCCTGTGAAGTGTCTTTCTTTGGCAGTGGAAATATAAAATATATATCTCCAAGACACTTAAGAAATAGTTATGATCATTTGTATAAATACTTCATTAATCTTATAAAAATGTCCCAGTTAAATATTTAGAGATTTAACTGTGTAGAAATGCAGAAAACATTTTTGTTTTGTTTTCTATAAATTGTGGAAACTTGTTTAACAACCTAAATTTTATTCACACAGATTTTACTCTGTTTTGTGTATTATTCTGACCTAATGGCAACAAATTTATTTTCATTCTTCCATGATAAAAGATGCCTTTATATACTGCCGTATTTTAGATCACATAAGTTTTGATAGATTGAAAGATGTCTGTCTTTCTTTTTGTAAAAAGAATGGGTAACCTCTTTTCTGCTGTGTACTATTAGACACTCTTATCTGTGGTACTTCTTGTAGTGGAGAGAAATGAATGCAAGCTGTGTGTTTCTTTTTTATTGCGTGTGAGTGACAGGTTGGCTACTCAGGTGAATATCTGACCTAATCTGTGTGCAGGTGGGTGATCAACACAGGGAAAGGAATCGCTTTGTCATTGCACGTGCTTCTTGTTAAACAAGTCACTCCTCTATTCTCGGCTGTGATTTGCTATCTGTTTTTTTTCAGGAGATTGATGCACAGCTGAAGGTGCAGCCAAGGTATGGTGATTAGAGATGCTTTTGTTGATCCGTAGGAATGATCATGGTATTGATAACATTTCAAACATACCCACAATCAAAGGGTTTCCTGTTGAAGTTGTAATCTTTCCTGAAATACGGCTTTGTTGGCTCAGTGTCATTTGCTTGACCAGGAATTATTTGGCGGTAAGCTAATGGGGATGGTTTTGAGTGGTGCAGCGCCAGGGATCATATAGGAGCTCCAGGTGCTGTAGCCTCAGGGCTCTGATATGCTGCTCCTTTTTAATCCCAGATGACATTGCAAAATCCTCAAACCCCCTGCCCTTGTATAAGACTGCATAGGAGCAGAGACCAGATGATTTGTTTAAAGAGCACATATCATGTATCAAACTGAGGGAATAAGGAGCTCCACTGTTTTATGCTAAGCCTGAGTCCATATATATAATATCCAAGTGGGGTATTTATTCTTTGTAGCAAAAGTGATCATTTGGAGGTGTTTTGACAGCATACCAGTCTGTCAAACATATAAATGATTGACTCATAATTCAATAATTCAGATTATCTTTCTTCCATATTTGGTCCATTAGTTATTAAAATCCCATCATACATCTGTCATATATTGAGGTATATTGCCACAGTCAGCATAACGTTGTAGTTTGTTTGATAGTGTTGAATAAGAGGCCTAATTTTAAAGCTTAACATAAATAACACATTGTCTTCTATGTGTGCCAGGAGTCCCAGAATACCTTGGCTGTCAGTGCTGGACAGAACAATGGCCTCCCAGTACTCCTGTCCAGAAATAGTCCATAGCTCACTGATGGAGAACATATTTCCCAATAGCAGGTGTCTGAGTCAGTCAGTGCCTGATCCTCACCATGACTGTAAATGAAAGGGCCAGCTCGTCCAGGTGCGGGAGCACCTCTTTAGCCCTCTCAGGTTTCTCCTTGATGGAGGAGCTTTTTATGGAACATTGAACAAGACAAATATTAACATTAAACTATGTATATTAATATTAAAAACCACATAGATTGCATTTTTTGGATGTATAATATTCTACAGTACATAAGGGCATTATTCTCGCTGCAGTTAATGACAAAGACCTACTCGATAAAGCTGACTCACAGTCTTTTATTAACATGAATGTTGTTCTTGATCACATGTCTCTAGGTTCTCACACGTGACCGATCTAGTCATTGTTCCTTACTTTGTATTGGACAAAGAGTAGAAGCTACTAGCCATAAAATTCTGAAATCACATAGTCCAGTATTAAAGCAAACACAGCACATGCACTATGAAATATTCATATGCCAGAATGATACTTTGTTTGATCAGTGTTCTCTTTATTTTGAGATCAGCTGGGCTCCAACCATATCCAGTGAAGGCAAAGCCTCAAAAGCTAAGAGAGTTTTTACCAGCAAGTATAGTAAGCACTTGCATTGGAAGGATAATGAGCTCTCAGATGTGTCATATATTTGCCTGAGAAATTAAGCCAATTTGTGGAAATGGTGGCCTGGGGTTGGGGGAATACAGAGTGGCTTGTAAAGATGAGTGATATCTGGCACAGCATGAAGAGAATGAGAGGTGTGCTGCCCGGTGCTTAGCTCAAATGAAAGCTCTGATTAGTGGAGCAAAGATCAAAATGACAGAGCGGTGGAGGCTTCAGCTGGGCCTTTGTTATTGATAAGTCTGTCATCTCTGCTGATATTGGAGCAGTAATGGCAGCTGATGATTAGGGCACTCCTGAGCTATTAACTACATTTCTTATCCTTTTACTGGGGCCCAGGAGAGCCTGTTTGAGAGACAAAGGCATCCTTTATGAAGCCGGGTTCTTAAACGACATCCACCTGACCTAAAAGGCACAACTGTTACGTCTTTCTGCCAGGCCAAAGAAGTCAGGGATGAGATACATGTCAGAGGTCGCAATGTGCTGCTGTTTGAAATGAAGGGGTTCTGAGTGAGTAAGCTGCTGAAAGAGGGCCACAGCAAAATTACAGAAAATTGGCTGTTTTGTCAACATTTCATCAGAAGATTTACAGAAAGCTGACCCCAAACCCTTTTTCTCCCTCTTCTTTCACAAGGCTAAGGAGATTGAGTGGGTCGGAATTGACTGACAAACAAATCTCTTCTTTATTTCTTTCTCGCTTTCTCTTTCCATCTCTCAAAGTGATATTCAATATGATCTCTTTTTAATGATCCTAAATGGCTGAAATTCCATATCCTCAGCACATATTGTTGAGGATCTTTTGGGATAATTCCAGGGCACACCAAGGGCATAAAAGTTATAGTAAAAGCCTTTATTAATTTTCTTATTCTACTATATGTAATATTTATATCCTTATAAAATAATCACTGTCACAGCAGATGTGTAACTTGGGAAAGGTAAAAAATAGTCAGTTTCTGACGGTACAGTAGATTGTATACAAGGTTGTTTTGGCACAGCATTTTCCTCCTAACTGCTCTGCTTTGTCTGTAACCTCAGCTCAGTTAACTCTCTGCCTTTGCTACTCCCCAACAAAGGCCAACAGGAATCCGAGGCTTGTTGATTTAGCCCCCAGTGGCTGCAGGCAAAGCATCTTTCATTAACGTCTAAAACCTCAGGAATGAGATACTGGCCTGCATGATAAGATCTGGTAATGCAGTAACATGGAATTATGGAAGAAGAAAATTGCCATTTTGTATATAAGCACCTGTGATCTCCTTTGGAAGCCCCCCTGTTCCCTGCTTGGGTCAGTCCCAGGAGAGGAGAGGGTCTTAGAACCCAATCCATCCTGCATAGAAGAGATTTTCAAGCCCGAAGCAATGGTGCTGCTGTGGAAGGTCAACTCAGAGTACCAGACAGTGTTCGTGTGTGCCTGCCAGAGGAAATCATCTCCTACCCACAAGAGAACAACCCCTGTTCAAGGTTCTGTTTTGTGGTCAACAAATGCTTTAAGGTCAATACAAAGCAGTTATGAGACACTCCAGAGGTATTGTCACTGTACTTTATCAGTTTACCAGTAAGTGTGGACAAATCAGAGGGCTGCTCTGAGAATATGGGAGTTCTTGTATCTTCTATTGCTCCTCGAATGGTATGTCAGCCTCACCACTCTTCGAAAGGCGTTTCTTTATCTGGGCCACAGAGGGCAGAATGTGTCAGAAACCATAGAATTATGTGTCATTGTGACATTTTGAAGAAGTTGCATACCGTTTTACTGGTACACAGAGGTCAGATTTAGAATCCTCCAAAGAACCTGGAAGAATGCAGGTGTTCTGCCTGCAGTAAATAGTCTGAAGAAAATGAAAGTCTTCCTTTGCCATCTCTGAGCCTCCTCCATGCTGTAATCTGTGAATAGTCACTGGCAAATCTCTTCACGTTGGCAATTCCAGTGATGAAGTTTCTAATATCTTGCAATGTTGGCACACACAATTGTTGGACACATCACTGTATCAAACATCTACTGCAAGCTTAACTGAGCATATCATCCAGAATGTATGGAGGAGATATTATTGAGATTTTAAAGACAGAAATTTATCAGATGTTGCCAGGCTATGCATAATGAAGCTGCCGATTTCAAATATTAGTTATCTTAACATAAAAACGAGCTGAAATGGCTGACGATGAGTGCTCAGGGTAAAACAGATCAAACAGAAAGAAGAGGCTGGAAAGAAATAAAAGAAAAGTCTTATTGTGGCAGAACTGATGTGTTTTTGTCTCCTCTGGATAGTTTCTTCATCACCTCTTTAAATTTTAAAGCATTTGCACACAGCCTGTGGCAGGTTCTCTTGAGGAAGCAGCAAAGCAATGAGGGTCAATGGTGCCATAAATCTTTGACTGTCCACTTTGGAATCTGGGTTGGACACTTGAGATATGCATATTTAATGGAATGTTCATGTTGGTGTGACTTGAATGTCCAAGTCAAAAGCATTTTATAAAAGGGAACTGTTTCTAGACGCTAACAAGTGAGAGAGATGCTGTTTATTCGCTAGGGATTCTTATTGCTGAAGGATCTTTATCAGTGTTTTTACTCTGGGGCAAAATGGATTGAAAGCGGAAGGCTACACATAATCCTGTCTTTGGGTCTTGAAGGGCCTGGGGGGTTTTGTACCTTATTCCAGAGTAATACAATAAGTAACTTTGGCCTTAACATAAGAATGAGACCAATACTCAACATGAGCATTCCCCAATCAACCTTATTTCTCCTTCGGCAGCCCACAGCTCTGCATTATATGTGAGTTTAACTGTACCAAATGTGTATTATTGTATTTATGTGAAACAGAAAACCTCTGGCTGTTTTGTGCAGAAATGGTGAAACCAACTGTTCAAATCCGATGCGACATGGTTTTATTCTTACTTATATTTTCATTCCCCAAAACAGATCATGAATTTCTTATTATATTACATAACATGATCAGCTATGGTTCAGATGTACCGTATAACACCCAAATCCTGTTGTCACTGTTGACAAAGTAAAACAATCATTCCAGCATCACCTGACACTTAATTGCTGTTAATTAGAAGACGTAGGAAACCAAAGCTCCAGCATATATAACATAAATACTTTCTTGCAACAGAGAGGGGTATAAGTTCAAGACAATATTTGGAGGCTAAGAGACTAACAGTAATTCAATTAGACAGGAATCCTCAGCCGTTCTGTGGGTCAGAGTTATCCATGTTAATCAGGAGAGACCGGAGACATATAAGCTGCTGGTTTCCTGCTGGGCCTCCGCTGTCTGACTGCGACGTGCTAGCATGCTTTGTACTTAATATCAGAACTCTTGTTAATAGAAAGTTGCTAGAACCTATTGCAAATCAGTAAGGAATAATATTCATAGCTCTTTTAAAGAAAGCATTTACTGTTGAGTCAGCGTCACTGTCTATTTACATTCTCTGCGTTAAATGCGGTATAATTACACCAACATTTTGACATTTGATTTTTTTCTTTGTTTTCATGGTATAAACTAGGAAGCACAGAGAGCGCAAACCTCTGCCAAGACAGCTCAGTTTCTCTTCATAGAACGAGATGACAAGGAAAACAAATGATATAGTTATACAAATTGTCAGTTTTAATTTTATTTTGTTATTAGTTCAATAGTTACTTATGAAAAATAATATTTTCATCATGCAGCTTTGTAAATGTTGAAGGTATGTCAAATCTGTGGGCACAGACACAAAAATAAGCAAACTTTTCACTACAATTTGGTGTCAGTTGCATGTCTATAGCTTTATTTGCTACTTTACAGTAACTATTTTTCCTCAACCCCTGTAAGTATAAGCATGCTGGATCACAATATCTGCAACATTTTCCATATCTGCATCAAACTTTGTAGTTTGTTAGACTCTATTATGGTGTTATCCTGTGTTTTTAGGCTAAATTTTCTGGGTGTTATTTGTGTCATTAGTAAGACAAATGTTGAATTTATTTCTATCTCACAATGGTGAAGTCTTCTCCTTTCGGCTGCTCCCCTCAGGGGTCGCCACAGCGAAACACCAATGATTCGCATGTTTGATCTGGCATAGGTTTTTTTTTTTTTTACCTCGGATGCCCTTCCTGACACAAGCCTCACAATAAGGGACAAATTCCTTTGATCCTCCCAATATACAGTATATGTATACATTATGTATCAAAGGATCAAAGGCAACAACAGAGCAGCACTCAAAACAGCTAAATATAATGGCACACTGACTTATTCCACTATAATCAAGTAAATAACCAAATCCAAGAAAATGTACAAAAATAAGAAAAATCTTCTTCTTCTTTATCTCACAATGGTGACGAATCCTTTAAATATTTTCTGGATCCAGACGACGATCCAGATCACTGCTAGAATCTAATTGATTGGTCCTTGTGCCATTTCTGACCTATCCTGAAAATTTCATCCAAACCTGTTCATAACTTTTTGAGTTATGTTTTAAACAAAACAAACAGATAAATAAATTAGCACCAACAATACCATAACCTCCTTGGTGGAGATAAAAAAGCACTTGGAGTATGACTAACACTGAGTTTATGCTACTATAGCTGTTGCATGTGAAGTTGCATTTTGAATTTGTTACTCGGCTAAAATAATCAGCAGAATGGAATAAACAAGTGTTACACAGTATGCTATGACTTTCCCCACTTAAATTATTTTCTCTCAGTTAAGACTACATGATAAATTGAACTATAGTCATTATTGCAACATCAGCCTGTGTAATTCTATAATTATAAATGGCTGTAATTTAAAGGGACAGATTTAGGAGGCCTGTTCTACATTGTTCAGCAATAGAGAAACATAGAACAGCACAACCTCTAATGTCTGATGATGTTTTGGATGTGGTGTCACCAATATTTGTACATTTTCCTCAGTAATCAAACAAGGAGAATCTAATCAAAATTGCAGTTACCAACAATAATTGCAATATGAGTTGTCACTGATTCATGTGGCCCAACTTAAAATACATACATAGACTTACTCAAGTTAATGTAGAATTTTAGTAGCTGCATTTTGGTAGATTAATAAGTAGTGAGAGTAAATACTTTAAATATCTTTTTATGTAAACTTTTAAAAATGTTGCTTCCATAGGATCTTATTTTCTCAACTGATGTTTCACATTCAAGGGCCTGTCATGTACATGTACTGTCATGTATGCATTGTTTTATTTTCAGTCCATTATGCAACACTCATTTATGCACAATTTAAGCATAAAATGGTTGGTTGCTTTATATCCAGTTTCAATTCAATTCAATTCAATCTTTATTTGTATAGCGCCAATCATAATCGCCGATTATCTCTAGGCGCTTCACAGTTTCATGCCACATTTTAATAAGGGGGGTGCTGTAGTGATTTCATGGAACATTTCCTCTAATTACCTGCCTTGATTGCGGCAAGTTTTGTCATAGTCTTGTTATTTTCACAAGGTGAAAGCAAACTTTCTTGAGTACTAAGCAAAAGCATTTGGAAGACATCCTGAGCATGCTCCTCCTTTGTGTTCATAAAAGAGGCAGCTGTATATTTGTGATGCTTTAATGGAGAAAGCAAGGTACTGAATATAAAAAATAGTGTTTCAGGTGATTCTGGACAGTGCTGTTTGGTAGAAGAGCAGTGAAGTTAGAGTGTCAGTTTAAGAATCGCTGTCATCTGGACATTTTGTACCCCAGGAGATGTCTGCAGAAAGTAATTACTTCAACCAGGATGCTGTCACTCAGCCCGAAGCAAATGATATTGTGTGGGAAAAGAAGCAAACAAAACAACTACTGTATTAATTTTAAAAAAGAAAAAAAAAATCTGTTTAGAAGTAGAGGAACAGTGATAGTACTCTGTATTTACAACACAGTAGTTATTCTGACAAAGCACCAACATTCAGATCTACCTGCAGCGTGCACTCCCACAGAACAGGTGGATGCTGTTGAAACTGAAAGCGTGAATACAAACACACAAAGAAAGGACAAGAGCCAAAGCTGTCATCCTGACTTTCAGATGAAGTGGGGGATTAGGATGGAGGTGAAAGCATGCTGAGGACCATGGTGACAGCAGATGAAGGGAGATAGCGTAAACTCCTGTGGAATTCACAAGCATTCAAAGGCAGAGTTAGGGGAGTGGAGGGTTGCTGTAGGAACGCTGGAGCATTCTCAGAGGTAGTTTAAGTATTGTAAATTTCATCACAAAATGTCTATAGTAATGATTGAGTTTGGCTATACATAAAATGATATCTCTGAAAAGATTTGAAAGGTTAAATATGCTTTTCAGATGACAACGGCCTCCAGGGAGTTTAACAGACTGCTGACAGTCTCTTTCTGTTTTGAACTTATGAAATCATGTATCGTTTGAGTCTGTGTGATTGTGACTGAGCAGAAACTCAGTAACTTTCCAGTCAAGCCACTGACAACAATGATATTAATCCCAAAATTGATGCCTTACAAATTGCAGTGTGTTATTCCCGTGTGCACATGCATGTACGTGTGTGTCTGTGTTATATCTTTCCTAGTGTTGTGGCTGTGCAGGAATGTGCTTTCCAGTGTGTTTCTTCAAGCTGTGGTGGTCCCTAGGCACCAGCCATTCGTCCTTCCACAGACGCACTGACTAGGCCGGGCTGGGCTCAGGTATCTCCACTAACCTCTCCTTTGTCCTGCTTTAAAATAGGCTCTTTTGTCTGCTGTTTTCTGCAGGTCACTGTGAGGAGCGCTTCTTAGTGTCAGCTTTAATTCACACTGTAACCCTATCTGTGATGCCTCCCCAACTATCCATGCTGCCTGCCTGGCGTTCAGCTGCTCCTTGGAGAGCTGAGTCTGCATTACTGCCCCACTTACCACCACCACCATAACTGCACCCAGGGGACAGCTTAAAAACTTTGTTTCTTGAATATTTAAAGTGTCCTTTAATTGACATCCGTCAGACCTCACCCAGAGCACTTAAATGCTGCCCTGTGGATGTAAAAGAAGATGCTGGTGTTATTTTTACCCATTGTATTATTGTCCTGTAGAGGTTAGATAAAATACTTATTCACATCATAGAGCCATTATTCAAAATCAGAATTTAAACAACCATAATAAAAGTTTCTTCTCATTCAAACAGATAAATGTCAACTTTTGAACTTCGCAAACTATATTATCCAGGCACAGCTGAGCTCCCTGCGTTGTATTGTTTTTATAACCCCTGACCACAAAATGAACCTGTGTTCAAAGAGGGAAAAAATGGTTAAATTAAAGTGACCTCAGTCCAAATTATGGCAACAAAGCACTGTGATGGGAATTGGCCAGTGGATAACTTGAAGTAGAGTTGCATTAGAGGAAATGCACCAAAAAGTCAACAACATTGGTATTTTTCTCTTCAGAGCTTAACCTAAGATCCCAGCTGGGGAGACACAACCCCCAGGCTCTGTCTGTCTGTCTATCCTTGAGGAGGAGAAAAGAGAAAGGAGGCTCGTGTTAAAACAGCAAACATCATAACCTGATATCGACACTCAGCTGGGGTTCGCTTTACTTTTGCAGTCTCTGTTTTCCTCTCCTGAGAGGGTGCAATCTATAAAGGCTTCCTTAAACTCTCTCCATAGCTATAAATAAACCACACATATTATACTGGTGTCAGTGCTTTGAATGAGTCAAATATGTACTATATATATATGTGTGTGTGTGTGTGTGTGTATATATATATATATATATATGTATATATATAGTACATATATATTAAAAAAAATATATATATAATATAATATAATATATGTATGTATTATTTCTACTTCAATATATTCAGGAGTAACCTAAAATGATCATTTATCTCAAAAAGAGTTCTAATACTGTGCCAAAGATCTCATTTTACCATTGTATCAAAAATGATATTGTACACCAAGGAAATGCACTGATTTTATTCACTATGTCAATCTGTCAAATCATTGTGACCACTAGAGGGAGTCATGGGGCCTTCACTCATCTGGACTGATTTAATGCTAACAGCAGGGATGACAAAAGCCGAGAAAGGACACATGGGTAAATGTGATCATTAAAAGTATCATAGAATAGCAGCGCTGAAGTAAAAGAATATTGATCAGCTTGTTTTCTACACTGATGAGTTTGACCATGAGACTTACAATAATTATTACTGTCTTCGCTGCACTTATAAACAGACTCGGACTCTTCTTCTGTTTGGCAACTGTGGTTACTACTGTAGTTGCTGCTTTTTGTGTGTGTGTGTGGGTGTGTGTGTGTATATGTATACTAAGGGGCAATGACTGGGGCTGTTCAGTGAGGCCAATGCGGAAGTAACTTTATGTTGTAATCCCACCGCTTGGCCGCTGGGGAATCAACCGTCTGGCTCCAAGAATCTTTTTTTCCACAGAGATACATTGGACTTCTATCTGAAAATACTAAGCAAGTAATTTTTTTTCATGGCTCATCATGGTCTCAAATGTTTTATTTGGACCCCTTTAACTTTTTGCTTCGTTATTCTAACTGCAGCTCCCTAGTGAAGTCGGACCGATTCAGGCATCCCTCACCGATGGTGAGGGATGCCGTCAAGCTGAAGAAGGAGTCTTATCGGGCCTTTTTGGCCCGTGGGACTCCAGAGGCAGCTGAT
>JAQQAE010005557.1:0-17511 GCA_029823295.1 Pseudamia nigra | reverse complement strand
GCACTGGTGATCATGTGGTGCCACCAGCACGACGCATCATCAGTTGTGTGAAATGTACGTTATTTTTCAGTTTTGGGCTAACAGCCAGAATGAGTCAAGTAAATTAAGAATTTACTTGACTCATAATAACCCAGCAAATTAAATAACACTGTTTTTGACACAAATGATTATCAGTCTGATCACACAAAAATCAATTAAGCAGCAAAATGAGCAGAAATGAACAAAAAAAACCCTCAAATTCCCAAAAATGAAAAAAAGAACAAAATAAGCCACAAAATTAAGAAAACAACAACAAAATAAGCAAAAAAAAAAAAAACCCAAAACAAAACACTGCAGTAACAAAATATCAGGAGAAGAGTTCAGTGAATAAAAACAACTGTACAACAAATCCTGCACTAATCAAGTCTTGCACAAATTATCTGTTAACGTCATGTATTTTTGCGTGCACTGTACCTGGTTTTGGATCTGACACTGTAGTAATGACAGTCAGTGCACCCTTCACATTGTCACTACCTGTACAGAAATATCCTGTTCAAACACAACGTAGGAGGCTGTAATAAATTCAACATTATGAAATTACTCACTGCCTGCCTCTTTTTCTTTTCTCTTACTCAAGTGCTTCCACAAACCACAGTGAGGTTCCAGAGAGGTTGGGATGTTGTTTGAAATGTGGATAAAAACAGAATACAATGATTTTGCAAATCCCTCTCAATCTAGATTCATTTGAATACAGTACAAAGACAAGATATTCAGTATTCAAATTGTATTGCATTTTGCAAATATTCCTCATTTTGAATCTAATGCCTGCAATATGTTCTTTCAATTCAGTTCAATTCAATTGTATGTCACGCCGATCATAGTATATCACACCAATCACGCCAATCAAGATTATCTCTAGGCGCTTCACAATTCAAGGCCGAAACCTCAAGACTATACGGAGAGTAAACCCAACAGAACCTCCGAGAGCAAGCCAAGGGTGGTGGAGCGGGGAGGAAAAACCTCCAGCAGAACCATCATCTGCCTCGATGGTTTGGGGTTAGTGGACGGAGGAGAGACAAAAGAAAAGAGTAGAGATAGAACAACAAACAACACAGACACTTTTTGTGTCTTCAGTATTAATATACAGTGTTTTGAAAGAATATGGAATTAAGCAGTGAACAAAAACCATCTCAGAAAATGTTTCATGTTTAGATTGTCCAAAGTAGACACTTTTAGCTTCGACGACAGTTTCACACACTCACAGCAGCCTCTCATCAGACTCACAAAGTGGTTCTGAGTTCACAGGTGTACTTTGTCAAGAGTTCATTTGGGCCATTCCTTGCATTCCTAATAATAGATAGACCATCAGTTTTGAGCTTTTGTGGATTGGCTGACCTTCATTTCTGAAAATAACTGTTTTTGGCCATAATACAGATTTGTACACTAGTTATAATAGCAGTAATAGGGTTACTGACTGTCTCCACCCTTTCTCTGCACAGTCAACTGATGGTCTAAAGCACATTAAAGCAAGAAATGACACAAATGAAGTCAAATGTGATTTGAAAACTGCTCCAGGTGACTCCCTGATGAATCTGATGACAGAATGCAAAGCTAAATGTGGCTACTTTGGACAATCTAAAATATAAAACGTCTTCTGGGCTGTTTAACATTTTTTTATTCACTGTTCCTTGTTTGTTTTGTCACAGTTTGGATGCCTTCGGTACTACTGTACAATGTTGAAATAATAAATATAAAGAAAATCACTAAAGGAGAATGCCTGTCCAAATTTTGACCAGTAGTGTCCACGTTCTAGTTGATATTGTTCAGCCTTAAATCAAGTGCTTCATGTCAGAAGAAGAGATGGTTTTTTAATCCAGTCTGATTTCTTGACAAGGTGCAGCACAGGTTCAACATAATGACAAAACAAATAATTATTTTCTTCTCCCCAACCTGAAAATCAGGCTGTGGTTGGACAGTATGGCACGCTGCCAACAAAAAGCAGTACAAAACATTGCCTGGCACCCAGCAACGCCATACCTTGTGTTTTGTATTTCAGTCTTATGTCCTAGATTAAGCAGGACATCTGTTTTTGACACATTTTTGTTTCTTCTTTTTCACGGTGGCTGCTCCCGGTTGCTATTGTGCCAGCTGTAAACGTTCCTTTTCAGTGCACCCTGCAGCCGCTGCTCTTATAGAGGAGACAGTAACAGTATAGAGGCTTCGTTCATTTGTACGCCGGTCACATAGGTTTGTCTCTGTGGCCCTGGCACTCCGATCCGAGTCTGTGAAGTGGCTGCCAGGCCCCTAAGGACACTGATAAGCCCCCATAACATTCATTCCCCGGTTAGCGCGTGTGTGTGAGAGTCAAACGCTGAGATAGAAAGAGCACGTTTGACAGAGAGGAGCAGAAAGTGTGTGTGCATGTGTGTGAACTAGGCCAGGCTGATAACAGTGAAGGAGCAGCTGATAAGACCCTCTTGTTGCTTGGGGTAACCTGGCCTTGTTAAACGAACACAGTGAAGTATGGTGTGCGTGTGTGTGTGTGTGTGTGGGGGGGGGGGGGATAAGAGGAGGTTGGGAGCACAGTGGAGGTGGTCACAACAATTTTTTGGTCTGCATATGCACAGTATGTGTGTGGTTTGCTGTCATGTATGAAGGTTTTTTTTCCCCGCAACTTGTTTAGACAAACCTGAAAGTGCAAAAAAATACTTTCACTTTTCCTTCAGTGTGTCAAACAACACAGTCACATGAGGATCAAATAACACTGTCTTTACTTCTCTTTAATAGTCATGTAATAGAATAAGAAATGTGGGACTTACCTCCTGTTTACAGATTGTTTATAGCAGAGGAACCACAGGAGAAATTGCTTTCATCCCTTCGTATACATACAGACCCGGGATCAGTTTCCTTTTTCCAAACAACAGGGAAAGTGACATTTAAATTTCAGGCCAGTGTAGACTGCGCACGTTTGTTGTCTTCCCTTCAGTCCTTATCGCACTTCCTCTTTCTCTTCCAGAGAACTCCCCTCCCTGTGAGCTCTGATTGGTTACCTGTGTTGTTGAGTCAAGGTAACCCGTAGTGACCATTGTCAGTGTTGAGCAAATGTAAACACGGGTGTATTTGCAATGTAAAGCGACCAAGAGCCAAGACAGATCAGCAAACAGCCACGTGGTTTAGGTGAGGCTGGATGTGTGAGGAACTCACTGAATATCATTGAAAACAGGTCATGTTATGATCAAAGTCACCTTTAAAACCAGTCAGACAGCTGCAACTACGCTCATCACAGGTGAGAACCGGTAAATGAATGTGAAGACACAAGGCAGATGCAGGTTTGAACACCCACATGGACATCATTTGTAGACAAAAAGCTCATACTTTCAATCTTGGAGACAAACAAAGGTCTTTTTCTAGTCCCTGATGCGCCCTAGTGGCAGAAGTCTGCACCAAAGTCCTCAGCCATCCTTTAACCCAAAACGGCTCACGCAGACATTCTCATCGTTCTATTGACATGTATGACTTGTTTTCAGCATGTACAATGATGAAAATAAGTCATTTCGTGAGCTGTGTCCTCAGATTTAATGCAAACTCCATTTGTTGTCTGAAATGAACAAAATACGTAAGCAAATGAGCAAAAAGTTTAGAACATAAACCAATAATCCGCAAAGTAAACAAAAAATCACAAAATAACAACGAAAATGTAGAAAATTAACTAAAAAATTATAGAATGAGCACAAATTTCCAATAAAAGACCAAAATAATCACAAAATGTTCTAACATTGTGTTCTAAAAATCACTGTCCTCTGTATTAATGCTTTAATGTTGTATGAAATGAACACAGTTTGTCAGAAAATGAAACAGTAATCCACAAAATGAACACAAAATAATAACTAAGGAAATTAATAAAATCATTAAAAAAAATGTCTGACGTGTCCTGTGTTTGGATGCCAACCCTTATATTTTTCACCTGAAATGAACAAATATATCCACAACATTTAACAACATAATCAAGAAAATGAAACAAAAATGATAAAACTTGACAAAATAACTAAACAAGTAATCAAAAGTGAACAAATAATATGGTGAATTAATAAAATGAAGAAAATAAGTAACAAAATGAGAACAAAATTAAATAAAAAAAAACAACAAATAATCAAGTAAATGAAACTAAGTAGACACAATCCATGAACAAAACAAGCAACAAAATGAGAAAAAAAATGAACATACACAACATATTACTAGCACAATGTCTGATGTTTATTAGATTAAAGCTGGTTCTGCGTTAATGCATGTGTTATTATCGGTAGATGTCAGATTTTATATTTCATTTGCACTTTTGCTGTGAGGTCTGGAAGTTCAACCTGACATTATGCAGGACGGTGTTGGCTAGACATTGCAACTACAAGGCCAGGGACCACTTGCAATGCCTTCATGGACCACCAGGGGCCCACAGACCACTGGTTGAAAACCCTGGTCTGAAGCACATTAAAAATGTAGAAATGGCACAAATTAACTCTTGACAAGGCACACTTGTAAATTGAACATTGTTCCATGCGTATTAGATCATGAATCTGATCAGAGAATGCAACGCTGTCAGTGCAATCTAATCATCTGACCTGGATGTCGTTGTATTAATGTTAAAAATGAAAAGGTGTGTCCAAACTTTTGATTGGCAGTGTAAACTACTCAGGCTGCAGTGAAATGGTCACCGTCTGTGTGTATTTGTAAAACACTGATAGGGACAATTTTACTTCGTAGTGATTACTTTTATTTCTAATTTATTCATTTTCTTCTCCTTTCTTGTTAATTTTTCTAATAATTGACAAACATGCCAATTATTAGAAAATGCCTGACATCAGAGCGTTTACTCTGAGTGTAGTATTTTTCACTATATGTTGTTCTTTTCACCTTTTCAATAACTGCTGTGCAAAGTAACTTGGATTTTTACATTATATGCACATTTTAAATAGTCATAAAGTACTAAAATTAGATGTTGTGCATTATTATTCTTAGCATTATTGGCTTTTCATTCGATTCGTGTCCATGCTCACGTCACATCAGCAGGTGAAGCTCATCCTGCATGAGGCTGACAGTTTCATCTAGAGGTTTGACTTCCCTCCTTCCCTCACCCTTGTGTCATTTTTCTTTCTGTTGGACGTCAGGCGCTTGGTTTGGCTCAAGATCTGGTGAACTCCCTGAACGTTTTTTGAAGAGGTTGCAGGGAGCACAGTTTGATTGTTACAATATGCGTGTGTATTTGTTGGAGGGAAACATTTGCTTTGGTTCAGGTAATAAATACATTTGCATGCATTCATATTCTGTCTGAGCAGTCTGTCTGTGTGTTTTACCCTCACACTGTCTCCCTCAGTGTTTACCTGATGTAGGAAGCAGTGGAGGAAGTATTCAGAACATTTATTTAATGAAATATATTCATACCAAACAGTGAAAATACCCGGTTGCAACCAAATTCTGCATTCATAATCTGATTTAAGTGAAGGTATGTAAATATTATGAGGAAACTGTGCATAAATTATGAAAAGTAAAATGGTTTCTGACAGGGTTCTAGTGTTAAATGTGATGTTTAAGATTCATATTACTGATGCATTACTCATTTTGAACTACTTTACAAACTCTAGCGTAGTTTAAGATAATCATTTGTAGAGTTTGTGTCCTGTCAGAACCACACACTGACAAAGTTTTCATCTCTACAGTTTTTTCACGAGCCCAGACCTGTTTTCATCATTTTGACTGTACATTTCCCTTTCAAACGGAGATATTTTAAAGAGTTTATTTAGCTTGCATAGAGAGAATTTGGAACTCAGTTTGTGATGGAATGCATTTTCCTACAATTTATCCCAAGCATTCAAAAACAGTACATTTGTAGATTTCGCCAGAGGTTGACAATTGTGGATTTTTAAGAGTCAGTAAACAAAATCTTCCACCTGAACCCACAAGGCAACACTTAATCCTTCAGTTTATCACAAACTTTCAAAATCAACACTCACACGTTGACTATAGTGGATAGTTTAGTGTCAATAAACAATAATATAATTCTGAAACCAAAAGGCAAATCAAGCTGCAGGTCCAGTGACAGACACCAGATGGAGGTATTTAGTCACTTACGTCATTTAAACAAAATAACAAGATGCAATGATTTTTTAAAAATCCAGCTTCCAGATGTTTACTCAGATCATCATGAAAATTGCAATTGAAGTAAATTTTTATTTGTTTCCCTTCATAATAATAATTATAATAGTAATAATATATCAGATTTCTATGTTGCATTTCTGGACACTCAAGGACACCTAGCAAAAGATAGAGAAACAGATAAAAAAGTAAATTCGGTCCCCCAAGGTTCAGTGCTCGGTTCTAGGGATCATAATCCGTGTAAAGTTTATTTGCAAAAAGACACACCAATGCTGGCAAATATCTTGAGATTTCTTAAATTAATGATGGAAGGGTGTTTATCTTTACTTAACTCAGTGTTTGCTGCCATAGTATGAATTTGTACAGTAGATGTAGAAGCACTAATAGAAGTATTCACGATGTACCCAGCCGTTTGCTTCACAAAACAACTGATGATCTAAAGCACACTAAGACGGCAAGGAATGGCACAAATTTACTCACCTATAAATTGAAAATCATTCCGCGGGACTACTGTGTTAACACTTTTTTTGTTTACTACATAATTTCATACATGTGTGGACGTCTTCAGTATTAATGTACAGTATTGAACATAAAGAAAAAAAGAAGAAAAACACTGAAGGTGAACGTGTGTCCATGTTTGACTGATAGCGTACCTAACTTACCCCTCCTTGAATCTCCACCTTATCGTGGTGGAGGGGTTTGGGTGCTAGTCCTAGTGATGCTAAGAGCTATGTTGTCGGGGGAAATTCGCCCCTTGCAGGGTCTTCCAAGGCAAATTGGTCCTAGGTGACAGGTCAGACTAAGAGCAACTCAGAAAACCCTTATGATGAAGAAATTCCTGTGGGCCCTCCACCTGCGGGAAGGGTCATAAGGGTCCGGCGCTGTGTGGTTTGGGTGGCAGCAGAAGGCAGGGGCCCGGGTGGTCCAATCCCTGGTTGCCAAAACTAGCTCCAACTGGGGAAGACCCAGGACAAGCGGAGGGACTGTGTCTCTCAGCTGGCCTGGGAACACCCAGGGGTCCCCCCAGAGGAGCTGGAGGAGGTGGCTGGGGAGAGGAACATCTGGGCTGCTCTGCTTAGGCTTCTGCCCCCACGACCCTAACCCGGATAAGTGGAAGATGATGGATGGATGTACGTAAATTAATAAAATTATCAATAAATATGAGTGCCATCTAATTAATTACATCTAAAACTAACTGCAAAAATCTAGGTGTGATTTTTTTTTAAGCAAATACTTTTTAAAATCAGAGTCACTTGAGAAGCTTAATTTATTGTCCACTGTCAGGTCCATGTTCTGCTGATACCCACAGTTTGTAAAGCCTCCTCTCAGCAACCATCCCTTTTCTTTTCACTAGACGGGGATATGAAAAATGTCCAGTGGCCAGTGTAGTGGAGTAAAAAAGTGAAGTAAAAGCATAAACCCTCACGAAATGAAGAACTTCAACTATGTTTCTGTTCCACTCCAGCCGTAGATGTAAGATGGATTCAGTTGTCATGTCTGCCGTTTGTGTCCCAGACTGCTCACCATATGTGTATCTGTGGGTGATAAATCATTGTTTATCGCGGCCTCCATGATTTGTTGTCACGCTGTCAGACAAGCATTGAAGACGGGGTACATCAGCAGTGTGGGATTGGGACTCGGCGCAGAACGTTTGAGGGGAAGTGAGAACCGGAATAGATGAGAGAGCCGAACCTGAGTGCACGCTACGTCAGTCTGATAAATTCCTTCTGCTGTCCATGTCTGCTCACCTTCTGCTGCTTCGCCGTTTGCGTTTGCTGCGTCTGTGTGAGTGTGTGTGACAGCTGTGAAAGTGAGTGATGAGTCGTGCGTTTGTGTCATTTCTCAAGTGATTCTTGAAGTGTGGAATCAATGGTGTGTGAGCAGAAATAGCGCCACAAATTAGCCACAGAGCGTGTTCTCAATTGCATGCAGTAGGTGTAGATTTCAGGAGTGGCTTGTCTTTACACTCCTGCTCTACATGAATAATGACATTTTTTTAAATTCATTTTTGGTCAGCGTGTCATAGTTTTGTTCACTTTTGCTCATTTTGTTTATTATTTTCTTCGTTTCCTCAATTGTTTTGTTCTTTTTTTGTCATTTTGTATATTGTTTCATTTATTTTCCTGGTTATTTTGTTCACTTCATGTTCATTTTCTCTTCATTGTTGTTAATTTCTTTTATTTGGTTAATTTTTTTGTTCATTTTCTGAGTTCTTTTCTTCATTTTCATCATTTTATTTATGACTTATGACTCATTTTTCTTTGTTTTGTGGATTATTTTCTTCTTTTTTGTTCATTTTCTATTTTTTTGCTCTTTTTGTCATTTTTTTGTTTATTATTTTGTTCATTTTCTTGTTTATTTTGTTCACCTTTTTTAGTTCCTTAGTTATTTTAGTAATTTAGTGGTTTGCTTGGTTATTTTTTCTTTTTTGTCCATATCCTTTATTAGTTCTCCCCGTTACTAATTTTTGTTTATTTTATGGATTATTTTGGTCCCATTTTTTAATTATGTTGCTCGTCATTGTTTATTTTAATTATTATTGTGTTAACATCTTTGTTTATTTGGTGCTCATTTTTGACATTTTTTTTTTGCATTTTCTTGATTTTTGATATTCTCTTCATTTTTAAATTTTCTTCATCAGTTTGTTCCCTTCTTGTCATTTTTTAAACATTGTGTGCATTTTTGTTGATTTTGTGTATTGTTTGTTCATTTTTGATAATTTTCTTGATTATTTTGTTCCCTTTTTGTTCACATTTCTTAGAATTATTGTTGATTTTGTTTCTGTTTCCTTTTTATTTCTTTGTCTTTATTATTTTGTGCAATTTTGTGGATTATTTTGTTAATTTTTGCTAATTATTTTGTTCCCTTTTTGTTCAAGTTTGTGAATTTTCTTGCTTATTTTCTTGATTAGTGTGTTCTCTTTCCTTCTTTGTTGTAATTTTGTCAATTTTGCTGCTTATAATGTTGATTTATGTAGAATTTCTTGATTATTTGTGGGTCATTCTTTGAAAGGGGAGCCATTTCCATGTTGCAATTTTAAAAATTTTCACAAAGGGCAAACTTTTTTAAAGAAACCTACAATAAGAAAGACATGTTATGTGTCCTAGAAAACATATTTTCCCACCACAGGCATAAAACACTTATTAATATTACCCATTTTTCAATCAAAAATGTGACAGAGTGACATGTGACGGGGTGGTATGTGATGGGGTGGTATGTGACGGGGTGGTACATGACGGGGTGGTATGTGACGGGGTGGTATGTGACTGGGTGGTACGTGACGGGGTGGTAGTGACCAATTCACTGTGTGTTTGGCTAGCTGACTTAACATATATGATTTCAATTTGAAATATAATTTAAATATAATTTTCTATGCATCAACAGCAGTTTTTTTCCAAATGCTGTAAAAAAAAGAAAAAAAAAAAAAAAACATTTTCCTGATCTGTTTTGTGTGACGGGGTGGTTAGGAATGGTTGACCCAGTCACCCACACTGTAAAAAATGTGGGGACTTTCAGTACCTGCTTTTGAACTGGGCTCCTCCAGCATCTCAAATGATGTCACTTCCTGTTTGTCATGTAATTTAAAGTGTCAGTACATTTTTATTGACAGTGACAGGGTGGTAAGTCAAATGGAGGGGCAACATTTTCTTTTTTTACTAGAAATAATGTTTTTGTTTTGAATAAACATGGTTTGTGGTATCAGGGACATGCATTTAATCCTAAAAGTAGCAAAAGTTTGATCAAAAAATAAGATTTTTTTATATGGTATGTGAAATTTCCATGTTAGCCATTGAGCACATGGCAAAAATGGCTATGTGCTAATTAAAAATGATTAAAAATTATACATTTTTTTCAGCATAGCATTGTCTCATGTATTATGTGATTAAGAACACTTACATGTACAGCTTTTTACTTGGAAAATACAATTTGACACATTTTTATGCCTTATGAATGTTGTGGACTCAAATGGCACCTGTTTTCTAGACCCTTGTTAATTTTTCAGTTTACTTTATAAACTTATGCTGAAAAGGCACGTTAACACCCAAAAAAAAAAAAAAAATCACAAAAAAATTGTTTTGCTCCTCAAAATTTCCAGAGAATGTAAAGATGCCTGATCTAAAACGTCCCCCAAAGTTCAGACTTAACCTCTGTCCTTGTGACTGATGCAGGGAATCCAGCTCACATACCTTTTCTTGTCAGTCTTAGTCTGAGTTTGGTTCAACTTTTTTTCCCTTGAAATTTTTCTGTGGATCAACTTCACACACTCACACGCATAAGAAAAGCATATTTTCTTTGTTCTTTTCCAAATGTTAGGAGGAACTATGCCAGACAAACTTGATCCTCCCTGATGCTTTCTATCCAGGGTAAATACTCTACAATGAACTCCACATATCTTACATTCAGAGTAAACATGCATTTGACATATTACATCTGCATGAGGTGCAACATATTCAGGTGAGACTTAAAGGCTGAAAGAAGTAAGCGAAGGTCGTTTATCAGCTGAAGTGTTGAGATACAGACGAGCCGTAACTGACTCACCTAATGATTTTTACTTAAGTGATTTACTTTGTATAGATGTCAAACAGTGCTGTTCACAAACGCTCCATAATTGTTTGTGAATGCATTCTGCTGGAGCAGTTCTGCCAAATGTGCTGGGTAAATATGCACCCAGGGCATGGGAAGGGCTGAAGGAATGTGCGGAGAGAGAGAGAGAGAGAGAGAGAGAGAGAGACCAGATCTGCTCACACCCAAACCCACCAGGCCCAGACCCCAAAGCTGTCCTCCAGTCTGGCACTATTTACTGGTTTAAGCAGATGTGGGAAGGAAAGAAGCTGTGTCTGTGTGAAGTCTCGGTATGTCTGCATCTCCTGTGTCCTAATGTATAACCCAGTTTCCAAAAAAGTTGTGTCCTTGTACAAAACAATGAAACCCCAGGTTTAATTGGAAAATAGAGAACCTGTGAAATAGGAAAATTGAGAGATGGTGTAGTTTTTTTTTTTTGTTTTTAAAAAAAAATACAATTTGATGTTTCAAAAAAGTTGGATCAGAATCATTGCCTCTTCTTTTACACCACTCAGTGAGCATTTGAGAATTAAAACAAGATACTGTGGGCTTGAAAGCGGAATGTTCCCCCGTTGTGGCTTGATGTAGGATTTGAGCTGCCCATTGCAGTATCTTTTGTTGGATTTTCTGTTTCATAATACCCAAAACATTTTCATTAGGTGACAGTTCAGCAGTGCGTCAGGCCAGTTCAGCACCTGAACTCTTTTACTATGTAGCCATGCTGTTGGAATATGTGCAGAATGGTTTGACATTTTGTTGCTGAAATAAACAAGGTCTTCCCTGAAAAAGATGTTGTCTTCTTGGCAGCATATGATCCAAAACATATATTGTTCAGAATTAATCTTGCCTATATGAATGTGCAGGTTATCTGTGTCATGTGCAGTGATGTACCCTCATACCACAGATGCTGGCTGTTGAACTGAGTTTTAATAACAAACCACATGGTCCCTCTGCTCTTTTGCCCCAAGGACACAGTGTCTGTGATTTCCAAACGAAATTCAAATTTTGAGTCATAGACCTCAGGACAGTTTTCCAATTTGCTCAGTCCATCTTAGATGAGCTCAGGCCCAAAGAAGCCGGCGGCGTTTCTGGATCTGGTTCCTGCAGGGTTTGGTTTTTGCATGATTAGGTTCACATTGTCACGAAAACATACAGAGATATACTGTGCTCACAGATACTGGTTTTCGGAGGCGTCCATGAACCAGTGCAGTGATATCCACTATAGAATCATGCCTGTTTAAATGCAGTGTGTCTGAGGAAGCACTTTCTCTGAATCTTTCAATGATATCTCATATTTCACAACATGTCACTTATTCTTACTGTAAATTGTTGCCCTATTTCCTATGGAGTCGCTTTTATTTCAGAAAAACTCTCTGGGATGCTCCTTCTATACCCAGTCATGTTACTAACCTGTTAACCATTAATCCAGTTAAGTGTGAGATATTCCACCAGGTCTGCTTCTCATGTGTTTCAGAACATTTCTAGTCTTATCTCACTATTGATCAAACTTTTTTAAAATTTGTTTATTACGGGTGGGGTCTGGCTAGCTTAGCTAGGAGACAGTTCTCTAAGCTCCCAACAGAGCCCCTTGTCACTAATCCTTCTCCAGACCCTATGTGTCAGTACAGAACTTGAGTTATGTTCAATAATAGCCCTGGGTGATGTGTTTTGACCTTATCCTGTCGGAGGATGAAGGTGTGTGTTTGCCAAACTTACCTCCAAACGTCTGCTTCTGGGTCCAGCGAATCACACCCATGGAGTCCATCTGACCGTGTACTTTCTTCTGATGCATCGGCCAACCCGCGCTTGGGTCGTTTGGTTGTAGTTCAGAGTTTTTAAAGGTGAATATATACAAAAGTGTTAGTGTGCTACTTAAAAGTTCGATGCTCTGCTTCCTTTTGGAGCTGTTCTGACAAAACTTTCGGCTTCAACTGTCCTGAATCTCCGACACTCACCCAGACGGGTCTGTCGGCGCCTCAGTTACTGTCTTCTCTCGGCTGCCTCACCTCAGCTGCTTACATTAGCTCTTCCTCACACAGCTGACTCTGATTCACGCTGATGACAGAGTTTACAAACCACGCCCGCATCCTCCGAATATGTGTCACCCCCCTGAGCTGAAAAAAACACAATGCGGAAACTCGATTGTAACAGTGTTGCTGGCATTAAGTTGAACTATGACTCTTCTCATCACCTGTCATCTTCGCTGTACTTTCAAGTAAATGTGTTTTGCAAATTATCACATCCAATTTCTATTTGTATTTTACACAGTGACCCAGGTTTCTTGGAAACAGGACTCCACATAAATATGTACTGAAGAGAGTGTGTTTGATGATGTGTAATGACAAAGACATAGCACTCATCCGTACTGGCTGCAGTTAATAAAGGCGATGTCCTCAATCTTTACTGAGTGTAAAGCTAACAGGACGAGTCTATTAAAAGTTTACAGTATCTTTTATTCTTAATGAGCCTTGTCCTCTCATTACCCTTTTGACACCCATCTGCTGTGCTCTCCTTCCCTATTTTCCTGCTCCCACTAGCAATAAAAGTGACTTTAAATCTCTGCAACAGCTCACCATAGCATCATTATCAACCGTGGCTGAACAAACCGTGGCTGGAGGACTCGGTTTCGCTCAGTCGCCTTCTATTAATTGTGCCGAAGACACAATATAATCTAAGAATAAATGCTTGTTTTTATGCGTGAGCTGTGAGTATACGGAAAGGAACCAAAATGCTCCAACACTCTGTTATTGGTTCCTACGGTTACTCTTTGTCATTTAAGCTGTGGTTTTGCAGGATTAAATATGAGAATTTAAAGGGAAAATAAGCAGATTACAATGGATGTGCTCGTTTATTGTTGTCTATGCTGTCGTTTAAAGGCAAAGTGCAGTAACTCCACGTCTGGTCAATTTTCTTTCTCTATTTTTTTTGTTCAGTGGTTTGATTTCTTATTTTTTTATTCGTTTCAGCCATTGTTCATTTTTCTTCATTTCATGGATTATTTTGGTACCGTTTGTTAATTTTCTTGATTATTTTGCACATTTTTGTTTATTCATTTATTCATTTTTGTCATTTGGGTTTTTATTTACTTCATTATCTTGCTTATTTTTTCCCTTTTAATCATTTCGTTACTGTTTGGTTCTTTTGTCCCTTGTCTTTTTTTCCATTTTGTTCATGACTCTCTTGAGTTTTGTTCATTCCATTTGTTCCCTTTCTTACTTTTCCTTTATTATTTTATGCATTTGTGTTGGTTTTGTGGATTCATTTGTTCGTTTTCGCTCATTTTCTTTGTGTCAATTTTTTGTTCATTTCCTTTACTGTTTTGCTCCATCTTGTTCACTTTGTGCATTATTTTACTCACATTAAGTTAATTTCCGCCTTTGTTTTGCTAATTTTTGTCAATTTGTGCACTGCTTTGTTATATTTTGTGTAATTTCATGACTATTTTAGCGAATTCTTTGTTACTTTTTGTCCATGATGCTTGATTCGTTTTCCCCATTGTTTATTTGTGTTCATTTCATGGGTTACTTTAATCCAATTTGTTTTTTTTTTTATTCTTTTGCAGGTTTTTGTCCATTATTGCTTCATTTATGGTCACTTGCTTTATTGTCAACTTGATTTTCTTGATCATTTTGTTTCTTTTTGCTCAGGTTTCTTAGTTTGTTGTTGATTTTTTTGCTTATTCTATCTCTTATATTGTTCCATTTTTTCTTTTTCTTCATTATTTTGTTCCTTTGCGTTGATCTTGTGGATTATTTTGTTCATTTTCACTCATTTTCTCAATGGTTTTGTTACCTAGCGAAACATCTTCAAACCAAATTTCCAGTTTCACAGAAATGGTTTTGTGCCCTTTTTGTTCAAGTTTGTAAATTTTTTTCTGATTTTTTTTTTTTGTTTATTCTCACAATTATTTTCTTCCCCATTCTTCTTTTCTATATTATTTTGCGCATTTTTGGTTAATTTTCTTGATCACTGTGTTCAATATTTGTTAAAGTTGCTTAATTTTGTTGCTGCTTTTGTTCATTTAAAAAAAAATTTCTTCCTGTTTTTTTCTTTTCCTTTTGTGCATTTGTGTTTACTGCACCAGCTGTTTTGCTCATGTTTGCTCATTTTCTTGATTATTTGGGTCATTTTTTTGTTGTTTTTTCAAAACCTTATTTAGAAAAGGTGCATACTGACACATAAAACCTTGCTGACTGACTGTGCTTTGTCATCGTAGGGCATTATAGACCTCATTATTGACTCTCGTTGCATCTTTTTCCAGCTGAAATGTGATGGGTTTTTTTTGTTTTTTGCTGCTGTCACAAATAAAACTCAGCATTTGATTTAAATGAGGCAGAATCCACAAACAGATACACGGCTATAAAGTGTTCCTGAGGAAAAACAGGGGAAAAAGGGATGATTTAGTGTGGAATGTGCTGAATGTGATGTCTTTTTGCTTGGGCTGCTCGCTGCGCCCTCGAGTTCGATCGAATGTCAAACCACAGTGAGATGGAAGAACGGAGACGCAGAGAGAACAAGGCAAACAAAAGCACAAAAGAGTAAATAAACCCAAGTAAAACTCGTAAAAAAAACAAGAGTAAAAAGAGTCAGAAGATGTGGTTGAAGAGGACAGTTTGTGTTCATTCCCTGGATTATTTTATTCATTTTTTATTATTTTGTTTCAAATTTCTTTGCGTTGTTGATCCTTTATGTTCATTTTGTTCATATTTCTTTTCCATCATTTTTCTTTTAGTTTTTGTTAATTTCCTTGATTACTTTATTAAATATTTTTGACTGTTCTGTTCATTTCTTTTCATTTTGCACGTTGTCTTTGTCCCGTTGTTGTCTTCATTTTGCTGATCATTTTGTTGAATTTTTTTTTTCTTTTGGTTCACTTCTGGTCACTTTGTGGATAATTTTTGTTCATGTGTTGTTTATTTTCTTGGCTGTTTTGCTCGTTTCCTTGTCATTTCATTTATTGTTGTTGCTCAATTGGTTTAGTTTCTTGACTATTTTGTTATTTTTGTTGGATTGTTTGGTAATTTTTGTCAGATTGTTGTTATTTTCCTGATTATTTTGTCTCTTTTTGTGTTTGTTTTTCTTTAATGGATTATTTTGTTCCTTTGTGTTCATTTTCCTGATTATTTTGTTGATTTTGCTGATTCCTTTATTATTATATTATTATTATTATTATTATTATTATTTATTTTGTTCATCTTCTTGATGACTTTTGACTGTTTTGTTCATTTGTTGTTAATATTGCAGGTATTTTTTCCACCATTTTCTTTAGTTCATTTTGTTTCTTTTTTCTTTTACCATTTTAAATTTTTTAAATTTGTTGATTATTTTTTGTTCATATTTGTTCAAGATTCTTTATTCTGTTGCTTTTTTCTTCATTATTTGTTCACTGTCTTTATTAGTTTGTCCCTTTTTCTTCAGTGTTGTATATTTCTTGGATTATTATGTTCTGTTTCATTGATTTTTTTTTTTCAAATTACTTTGCTGATTTCACTATTTTCATTTATTATTTTTGGTCATTTCCCTGGTTTCATTTTCATTTTGTTGACTGTTTTGTTCATTTCAGCCTCGATTTGCAGTATTTCTTTTCCATTTTGTTGATTATTTTCTTAATTTTTGTTCATTTAATGGATTACTACGTTCTTTTCATTAATTTTGATGATTATTTTCCTAATTTAATTATTTCCTCAGTTCAGTTCAGTTTTTGTTCATTTGTTCTTTCCATTTTGGATCTTTCTTCATTATTTTTATTTTTTTTAATTTTTCATTTTGTTGATTTTTTTTTTGTCTCTTTTTGTTCAGGTTCCTTCATTTTGTTGCTTTATTTTTCTTTTGATTATTTTGCACCTTTTTTGTTTGTGTCCTTTATTGTTTTGTTCATTTTCCATCATTTGGCCCCTCACTTTGGTCATTTGATTGATTATTTTTGCTCTTTTCCGCTGATCATTTCCCTAATTTATTTATTTATTTATTTATTTGCGATCATTTTGTTCCCTTTTTTTTGTGAGGGTTAATAGCGACACAGGGCAGAAACGAGGTCAATAAGAAGAGGTGAGCCTTGGAAAAGGGCACAAAGAGTCAGAGGATGTGGTGGAGGGGATGAGTGGAGGCGGGTTCACAGGACACAGAGCGTCTTTGACAACTAATGTGACATGTGTGACACCGGTTTTGCCGCAGGTCAAAGCCTCGTGTGTCTGTAAATGTGGCTAAAAAAGCACAAAGATCACAGTACGTTCAGTGTTTGCTTTCGAATCACATGACATGGCTCCGGTCACGCTTAAATCCAACCCATGCATTCATCCAAACACGCACACGCAGAGAAGTGATACTAACCACCCAAATATCTTTCCAACTGTGTTTGATTTGTTGCTTACTTTGTTCATCTTTTTAATCATTTTATTCATTTTTTTGAATTCCCACTCATTTGTGCATCATTTTATTCATTTTTAATGCTTGTTTTTGCTGCCTACGCTGTTCATTTTTACTTGTTTTGCTATTTTTTAATGAATCTTTTCTTCCCTTCATAATTGATTTAATATATATTGTGTTCATTCTGTGGATTTTTTTTTTTTGGTCTTTGTAGTTCTTTTTGGGCATTATCTTGTTACTTTTTCTCCATATTTGGTGGTTTTGTCTTTTACTTTGTTCATGTTTCTGATTGTTTTGTCCATTTTAAAAAATGTTTTGGCTAATTTCTGAATTATGTTGTTAGTCTTTTCATTCTAGCCCACTCACCTTAAACTGTTACTACTTATTATTATTATTTATTATCCCACCTCACAGTGCCTCAATGTACATATTGTATATCTCCCAATTTCAATTTCATTT
>JAQQAE010005556.1:0-17512 GCA_029823295.1 Pseudamia nigra | reverse complement strand
AAACCTCTCTTATCTTTTTAAATGGGTGAACTTGCACATTTTTACGTTGCCCAATACTTATTGTCCCCACTGTACATCTAGAGAGGGTTGGTCCCCTTTAGGGATGTTTCTGACACTGCCTGTTATATCAATACTGTTAAAAGATAAAGTGAATTTTAAAATTGGACAGTGGTCTATGACATTAAAACACTTAATGTCAATATATAATTTGTTAAATAAACTCTGATAAAGCAAAAGGCTATTAATAAATTCATGCAGTACACAAAACCTAATCCAACTACAATAATTTAAATGTTCTGACCTGTGTAAACACTGATAGTGCTGTCATCATCATCTCCCCATGTGCAGATTTGAGGCCACCCACACCAGCTGACGTGTTGTGTACTCTGTCATTTCAGCTTCAAACACAGAGCATTCATGTGCTTTTAGCTGCATGTCTTCTTCACATACTTCATTAAACTTGATATGTTTCCATTTTTGCACACAAGTAATTTCAAACCCTTATTACACACCGTGGTCTTGCACTCTTATTTGGTTCAGTAGGTACTGGACATGTTGGTAATGGTACTGTACTAGTACCAGATTTCAGTACCATCCATAGTCCCCTTTCTTGGAGGGTTAGCATCCACCATGTTTCTACAGTACTTCAGTACTTACAAACAACAATGCAAATATTGACTTACATTTTATTTTCTACTGTTGACTCTTCTTAACCAACTTGGATGGTTAATGTGGGGTTAGGGGTATTATGCTGCACAATGTTGGCGTCAATTGGTTACATTTTATTAAGAAATCAGTATTACGCAGCTAATGCTGGAAAAGGTGAACTGCTGGACACAAGATATACTTAACTGAAAATATGATATGTGCACAGTCGAGCCGATTTCCAGTTGACTAGGTTACATGTATAAATCATAGTCACATGGAAACATGCCTTAACTTCTTAAACCTTAGCCTCTTTTTTAAGATTTTGATATTTGATGTTGGGTTTGATATATAAATATGACTTATATGTGCTTGTAGCAATATGTATTTTTAAGTGACTAGTGCATTGTTTTATGCATTTGTTGCACATGTTTTGCAGTTGTGGTTGTGGAGCATCCCTGGTCACCCATTTGCCCTCCAAATTGGAGTCCTCCAATTTGGGCACTCTAGAGATACCCAGGTTTAGGATCGACATTGACAAACATTCCCACGTAACTGAGGTCAAATATCCAAGACGGGAAGCACTAAGGAAACCATGCTTGTAGTTGAATTTGTACAAATATTTAAAAAATCAATAGTAATTGTATTGTGTATCATTTTGTTTCATTGCTTTTACTTGTGTGATTGGATTTTGTTTTTATTGTTTTATTTATTCTTTTATTTGTGGTTTTATATTGTATGTGATGTCAACTTTTATTACTTGTATTGATTTTACTTGTTTACTGTCTACGTTCTCTTGCTGTATTAACTTACCAGTTGGTTTGACTTTCTCGAATCGCTATCCTGCATGTGGTGACTTTCATCATTGTGTTGTCTTTTTATTAAGTGTTTTATAAAGTGTCTGCTGTTTTTAAGATGCTGTATAAATAAGGATATTGTCATTATCATCTGCAACGTACACAACAAGTCACTGTATCAGCCATTTTTTGGAGACAGTCAAGTGTAGAGTGGTGAAACACCACATTACACTTCTCTGACACAGTTTCTTGCTTATCCTCACACTCAGCTGATTTTATGTGGTCAGTCTTCTGTTTAACAGCCAGAGACACAACAGTTCCAGAAACAAAAAAAATCAGACCATGTCCCTGGGCTCATCTCACACATGGACATGTAGGTGACTAGCTTGTCCTCAGCTTCCCAAATTTAGAGCAGCTGCCCCCTAACTATCGCTGTCTGATGAGGGTTAAATTGCTTCATCCTTTTCAAGGTCATAATAGTGGATCACACACACACCCCCCTTTTCCTGAAACTGTGCGTTTTGGCAGTGTGTTGGCAGCAAAGCGGATGTGTTGTGACTCCTTTTCTGGGATGACTTCCAAAAAAGTGCAAGTGAATAGCCTGGATGCACACAAACACACATACACGCACACACACGTACACACACACAAAGAGGTAGATTAAAAAAAAAAAAAAAAACACTGTAGGCAAAATGTGCAGAGCCCCTTCCTCACAGTTGCCCCCGGATCCAACGGCAAGGTCTAATTTTTATCGATATTTACAGCTCCTGATTTCTAATCAATAAATTAAACCACACATCCTATATACCTCTGTAATCATCAGAATCTCAACTAAAAACGGATCTAAACCAATTTCAGATCAACAAACCACAGCCCATACCACAAGCCATTAAGCCGGCCTCACATAGAGAAACACGACTCCTCTCAACTCAACTCTATGAGTCTGGTCGTCTGGTTCACACGATTGGCACTTTGTTCCATACCTTGCACACAGCTGCAGACTGCCAACAAGATTCAACCCTGGAACTGGCGCTATCTATCGACAGTAAACATTGATTGCATTGTGACACACATCCACCAATGATAAAAGTCGCAAAGTTGGAGTCGTGACCGCTGCACACTGCCCAGACTGAGTCCTGGCAATTCAACATGTTGAATCGGCACGATTTCTGTCGGGACGTCGTCAAGACTGAAAAATCTGGCTCGGGAACCGCCGCACATCAAGTCGATTTCCAGTTGAGTTGAGTTGAGATGAGTCCCATTTCTGTGTGTGTGGCCGGCCTTATAGAGACAGTATTAAACCCAGGAAATTAATGAAATTGGTTAATGCAAATGAATTGAACACTGTTCTGTTTTGTTTTGTTATTCACATCTATGTTGTGCTACAGTCAAGAAGTATCCAATTTATTTGTTAAAAAATAATAATAATAATTTGATATTTCCTTCCTTAAATACTTGTGGGTGTCTTATTGTGGTTGGAGTTCACTCCCTCTTATCCAGAGGAGCCAGTGCCAATTTCCTTATGAACCTAAACTACCTGAACCCTAATTGTGTAGATTTAGACTCTTTTGACATTGTTTTACTCTGCAGGTCTGTAGACTTTGAGAAATTCTGACTACTCAATTATAAAGGGTGACACAAGCATCCTGATTGGTCAAATCCGTGTAAAATAAACAGAACCGGTAGCAACATCAGACAAATTTGGACTGGTTGCATAGCGACCAGATATAACGCACGCCCCATGCTTCTGGGTTTGTTTTTGGGACATTACGATCGAAAAACAATGGATTATCCAATGAAAAGCTACAAAGTTACTCCAGACAAGGCTTTAAACATATTTTTTAGGATACTGGTGATAATATACAGCCCAGTGACTCATTTTACCACTGCAAGATGTGTTCATCATGGAGCATGAAAAAACAATGGACAAAACAAAGACATGAACACACACTGACCTGAAAACAGGTATTTACTGGTTTATTTTATTATAAGCTGTTTTGTTATGACTGTTATTGACTTATTCATTTGTGCTGAACCGTGCCAAACTGTGCTGACTTTGGCGTGGTGCTTCATCACCTGTACTTTTTTTACAAAACCATGTGTATCTTTGGCCTGCTTCATTTGATTCTCACCAAACTTGCTGCATTTGTAGTCCATACATTGATTCAATCATTTCTAGGTTTGTAGCCTTCCCTACTGAGAAATGGCTTTATATTTTATGTAAATGTGTGGAATTTTTTTCAGGCGGAATATAGATTTATGTATTTCAAATCTCATTTACTGTCACTGAGTATCATTTATTTTCGGATTTTCACACCAGCAGTAATCACTAAAAGCCCTGCTTTGATATGACACTAAGATCAGATATGTAGGTGTTGTAGAAGCTGAGAAAAACATGATTTATTGTGGGTATTTATTGTGGGTCATTTTCAGAGAAATAGGGGTCAGTGCTTAAATAAGTACCTACCCATTACTTGGATATCGCCAGAAATACGTGGAGAAAAGGCTACTCAGTACACCAAAGTAAGAACAAAAATAGAATTACCAGGTTCTGTTCTAACTAGTATCATCAACTGACTATGCTAGGCTATTGATTATGATATCTGAAGTAGAATAATTTCAAGCGGTATGTCTATGCTGTTGACATTTAACAGCTATTCAGGCAGAAAGGTCCTCATTGCACTCACTAAAATGCCCTAAACAACAGACAAGCAAATGAGCAAATGGTTTGTGAACAGATAGCTGTGATTGTGAGGGAACACGGACAAGCCTTGTGGTATTCAAATAAATGTTACGGGCCACAAATGAAATCCACAGAGGGTGAGACAAGGAAACCTTTTTAAATATCCTGTCATTGTCAGCTAACATTGACTTCACATTCTTTATACTTGACTGATTCCATTTTCACACAGCAATTTTCCACATTAGCCTTGATAGTTTGGACAATGTTAAGTTTGATCGGAGGAAACTCGGGTGGATGTGATGGAGAACTTGGTTCGCTCAGAATGTGCTGTGTTATATCTTCAAGTGAAGGGCATTGCAGTTCATCACTGGCCATGCAGTCATTTTTCCAAGCCAGTGCTCAAGGCCAGGTTCAGCTTTACTTTGCAGTAAACCCAGATCACCTTTAGCTAGAATGGCACAGACCTTCACCAAGACCACTCTTTTTCTCATTCCACAAAATTCCATGCAGAATTTACATTTGTTTCCATGTTGTCACTTTGTTAAACCATCATCTCCTCATCTGATGACCAGAGCTGAGAGATCACACAAACCTACTGCCAGCAGTTATGATGGTTCATGGCTGTTCCAATTCCTTCTACAATGATATCTGTGACCCAGCTGGTCTTGGATTGTTAGTGTTTTACCCCTAGAGCAGGGATCTACAACCTTTACAAACTAAAGAGCCATTTTTGGACAGAAAGAAAAAGCAAATATGTGTCTAGAGCTGGAAAAAGTATCTGAACCCTTTATGCAGCACATGATGTATGACGTGTTTTAGTGGGAACATCTTAAAAAAGAACCTGGATTATTACTTCATACATGGTTTTGTTTATTCATTTGTTCATGTTTGTTCATTTTTCCATTTTTCTGTTTACTTGATTATTTAATTTGTTTCTGTTTATTTTACTGATTATTTGGTTTCTTTCTTCATCATTTTTATTTTGTTTATTATTTTATCTATGTTCAGATCTTTTTGTCCATTTTCCTAATTATTTGTCTTGATTTTTGTTGATTTTGTTGATTATTTTGTTGATTTTGTGCTTTTTTTAATGTTTTTATTCCACGTTTGATTTTTAAAAAAATATTTTTTGTTTACTATTTTGTTTATGTTTCATTATCTTATTGTTTTTGTTTGTTTATTTGACTGTTTTGTTCATTTTTGCTTCAATTTGCCATTTATTTATTCCTTTTTTCCTCACATAGTTGATTACCTGTTCATTTGTATTCATTTTCAGTCAATTTTTGCCATTTATATACATCTTTTTACATTTGATTTTGTTCTATGTCTTGATTATTTTGTTCAGTTTTATTCATTTACTTTTTGTTTTGTTCATTTTATGGTTAATTTTCTGTAGTGCAGTCTTAATTTTTTTTATTATTATTTGGAGTTACTGCTTATTGTGTTATATTTTAATGTGTCTCTTCCATCACTGCACAAAGCTACAGGAGCCACTGTAAAAGTGTTGAAGAACCACATGTGGCCTTGGAGCCACCTGTTGCAGACCCCTGCCCTAGAGGGTTTCCAGAGTATTTAGTCAGAGGCTAGGTCATTACTTGCAGTGAACAGCAAATTGTGGCTGACACTCTATTAGGTGTTTCCTTTGTCATGGAATGTCTCCGTATATACTAGTATGTGGCTGAGTGTGGGATACGACATCCACAATAGGCTCTGTATTCTTCTGATTTAGGCTTGTATAGAAGCCATCTGCATGCTTGTGTAGGCAGGTATTCAACATCCAGGTGTCTATATGGGTTCTGTGAGTGTCTTGAGCAGATCAGATTTGACTGCCAGATTTTGTCCATCTTGTTGCATGCCTCTCAAGCTTTGTATCTCCTTTGTAGATTTTGAAACCTTACCAGAATTGATGATCTGTGAACCCAGCGTATTTGAAATTGTCATCATGCATGACTGGGGTTCCAGATTTGACTGACATGAATGTCTTACCTGTTGAAGAGATTTTCTGTCTTGGCAAAGTTACAGTGACGAAAGTGTGCTGCTGCTGCTTCTGTATAGATGTGGAGTAGATTCTCAGCATTGCTACCACAGCTTGTAGCAATATTGTTTGCATTATCAAGATGTGTAATATATGTTGCTGGGTGTCTACAGCTCATGTGAGGGTTAATAAGTAGTTCTTTATCATTATTACCATCAAGGGAAATGCAGAGAAAGCAGTTGAGTATTGTAATGAAAAAGAAGGGGCAAGTGTGTCTCCTTGGAGGACACCAAAAAAAACAGTCTTGGAAATCTTAAAATGTTCAGTGATGTAATACTTTTCAAATCAACACAGATAAATAAAAAGATCCACATTGTTAGTAATATATGCTGCTTAATGTATACTGAAGCTGCATAAATCAGGTACTTCAAGACAATTACTATATCAAATGGTGACATGAGTTACATGATTATTTGAAACTGTATATATTTAAATATATACAACAACTAGAGAGGAGACATGATAGCAGCAAGTTGCCGGGATATGGAGTTGTCAGCAATAAAGAGAAACAGTGGGAACCCACCTGTGCATGTTTTACATTCAAAAGACAGATTCTGCCTGAGTGACTCACATTTTGACAACTAGTTTTGATTAGTAATGGCAGGCACGTAGGATTCAGACATATATAGAAAAATATGTATTCGTGACTGAGACACTAAAATGTCTCCGTTCCCCAAGTGCTTCACAGGATGCTACATGACAAGCGAAGTTTGGGTGTACAAGTGAGACCTAACCCTCCTCCACTGAAGTCGATGGTGTGCTTTATCCTTTCAGCCACACAGGACTTAGGTAGTTATGCCGACTTAAATCAGAGGTTGTGTGCTCTAGAATCAAACAGCAGCTGTTGTACAGCTCCAAACTAACAGATCTGACAGGATTCCATCACAGACCATTAAACCTGCATCCAGAGGCGAAGGTGGGGGAGATGGGCAGAGACAGATGCAGAGAGTGTGACAGAAGGAGAGTGGAGGGGGGAAGAAGAGGAAGCAGGAAAACAGAGATGACAGAAAGAAAATCATTGCTGATTTGTATGTGCTGCAAGCCCGAGTCAAAACACTCTTCCGAGAAATGTCTCTTCCAAATATACACAATGCCTTACAGTTATTATCCAGACATGACAGACAGCTGCTGTAGTTTCTAAACAGTGAATCCCGCTGAGTAAAGCTACAAATCTGCCTCTTTTTAAAACATTGTGCCATTTCATGACTGGGAATGTCAAAATAGTATAGCACTCTGAAACATTATAATAGGGGCAATTTCATTCTACATTGCAACTTAGTTTTTGTGGCATAACCTCTATGTTCATAGGTATGGTCATTTAATGCTATGCCTTTGTTCTCTGTGTTTGCAGATCTGCTTTGTAAATTTGGACCCACAGAAAACAGACTGCCATGATGACAAAAGCATCAAGGTGAGCAAAATCTTTGTCCGCTCTACCTGCTTCTACCCTCCTACATGTTCCCCCTTTCCTTTTCCACCCACTTTTTACTCACCCTATTCTTTGTGTTCTGTTGGCTCAGTTGCCATGGATTCAAGATCATTACCCAGGCTTGATTTGTTTAGATAATATGCAGATTTTGCAGCCTTTTGCAGCTGGTGGTGGCAGTGGTGGGTGATAAATAATTACGCCACATTTCAATATTTCTCACAGGAAACATTTCATAATTATACTATGTCTGTTGGCATGAGAAGCATAGAGAGCTCACTATGTCCACTTTTGAAGTCTCTTGAACAAAAATTTCTTTGGTATTACAAGGCATTCTCTCAGTGTTCAGCATGTCTCCTGCAGAAATTGGCATCGGTGTCTCCAGACCTGCCAAGGCTAGTTGAATTACTGACTGTCCACCAACCAAAAGAAAATGAGATCCTGCTGCTTGGTGGCCTAGAAGCCTCAGAACATTGCCAAACCCACCCACACTCTCCCTCTCAGGTGAGTTTCCAAGTCAAGATTGAAGTATTTTTGGCCTTTGAATAATACTGACAAAGGTGTGAAGTTAAATTTGAGTCTTTTGTACAAAGAAAAGTTGAAGAAGTGGGTGCATTCATTATGCTTTTCCCTTCCAGCGGAAAAAAAGAAAGAAAATCTCTGCAGCAAATTCATGCACTGTACAGGAACTACATTCGCATAGAACAAGAGATGGATTTATAAATAATGTCTTTTAATTTTAATTTTAAAGTATTTTACAAGTGCATTAAACTAATTGCATCTTCTCTCAACCTTGTTTTATTTATTATATTATTGTTTCCTTACAGCAGTTCTTGTAGATTTAGTAAAACAAATGTAATACATCACTGTGTGAAAGAGTTGCAAAATAAATACCAAGCTTGTGGAGCCAAGGCCAGTCATTAAACTTGCATAAGGTCCAATGAGTCTAATGTACTGTAGTAAAATGAATAAAGGGAAGAGAAAGTTGTAAGAACTATAGAAACTCAGTGAGTATGAAGGTTTTAATTTGTGGTTACCTGTGTGTGTTGTCCATTGTGTTTTTATGTATACTTGCTGTGCACAACACTACAGTTTTGTATGTGTGATGTGTATGTTTGTGTGTATACGTCTGTCTGTGCATGCATAATAGCTATCTGTACATGTTTCATTCAGGGCCAGCAGCAGCGGAGTACAGGCGTGTGTCTGGTTCAGTGTTCAGGCCAGAGACGTTCCACTCAGCCCGCTCACGTCATATTTGAGATCAATAAGTTCCTGATTGGTCTGCAGTGGGGGAAAGAGCACCAACTTCAGCAGACCCGGTCAGCCATGCAGCGAGTTGATGATGACACAAATCGCTCCATCTCATCCATAGAAGAAGACTTCCAGACTGCTTCAGAACACTTTGACAGCGAGGATGATGGTTTCAGAAATGGTGAGTCTTGTTCCACCCACAAGCAGGGTGTTATTTTTACCCCATACTGTTTGTCTATGTGCTTCTTAGCAGGTGATGACACAGAAGAATATTAAGTTTGTTTATAATTTTTAGGGTTGTTGTCTGAGGTCTGGCCTTTAGTGTGACCCAATTCCATAGCGCTTCTGTGTTCTGGTCATATTTACATTTACTTGCAGTTTGAGTCAGCCTGTTATTGACTGAAAACCTTCCAGAAATTGATGATGCTGTGTAGAATTAAGTGGCTCTCCTAAAAGAAGATTTGGTATGATAGCATTATAAAAAATACTGTAAATATTTATTTAAAAACTGAAACATTTGAATAAGACACACCAGCTTAGACTGCAAAGATTTAGTATTTACTTTTTATGTTGACACTGAAATTTAGTCAATTAGCCCAACAAAAAAATCTAATATGAAACCTGACACCTAAACATTCTAGAAGTTATTTTAGTCATGTTTCTCGTAACTTATAAACAGACATAAGGCAATGAGCTAACTATAGGCACCAAGAACTTTTCTATTAATGGAGAGTTGTCCCACTGATGATTGACGTGGGTTAGATTAAAAATTGTTGTTTAAATTTGTTTGAGGCAAATGGACAGATAAAATCCATTGCCCACTGACAGTGAATGGTAAAGCAGGGTATTGTTGTTCACTTTCTGTGATACGAAAAACTGATGGAGTGGCTCTGTAATCATTGGTGACATTTTTTAATTACCTTCTTTCTGTTTTTCCCTGTGTCCACAGAGTCAGAGAGTGGTGACCTGGCAGAGAGTCTGGCAGACATTGCACAAAAACACTGTGTCAGACTGGCGTGTCAGAGGGGACAGCTGGCCCATCAACAGAACAGGGAAGACAATGAGGTGACAAAGGAGGGGCATAAACGGACATGCCTCGGCAAAAAGGAATCAGCTGGTCATTATGCCACCAATCTGGCTGAGTCTGTACTGCAGGATGCTTTCATACGCCTCTCTCAAGACGAAACTTCTTTTGTTTCTGAGGCTGCTGTCAGTGTGTCTGGCCCTAATCATTCCTCTAGTTCTGCTGGTCCTTCACAGATGAAGGGAACTACCCAGCAGCGCACCTGTTCTTTTGAACTTCCCAAGATTGTCATAGTTCAAAGCCCAGATAGTTCTGAAGGTGCCACAGAATGGTCAGAGCCCCATGCATCTCATGTGCCTGACCATGACAGCACTGCTGAAGAGGAAGCAGAAAATTGGACACAGGGTCATGTTTCCCACCACAACGAAGGGCATCCATCAAAACATGTGGAGGTGGCTTTGGCCTGTGCTGCCAATGTCATTGGCACAATTACTAGCCCACGCCTGACAGAGCATCTGACAATGGAATCAGGCTCAGAGTGTGACACAGAGGAGGAGCTGCAGGAACCAGAGGACAGAGGTGACTACTCATTCTCCTCAGCTATGTGCAGCATGACACAGGTGGCTGGTGCTGTGTTGGCTGTGGAGCTAACAGAGGAATCAGCAGAGGGTGCAGATTCTGATCCAGACTCTACAGAAATGTACACAGCATCCCGAGGCCTGATGTCTGCTGCTGAGGCTTCTGCAGCTTTCACACTGCACTGCAGTGTAGCAGAGGGCACCAGCGTAGAAGCTTTTCGTGCCAACATTGCTGAGATTCTGCACAGAGAGGCTGCTGAAGTGCTGACTGAGCCACAAGGCTACAAGAGTGTAGCCCACCTTCTTGAGTCCACACATATCAAGATTGTTGACGGTATAACATGCCCTAAAAAATCCTACATGGATGAAAGAGAAGTAGATGACTTAATAAATGAGGTGGCTGACAGCCTTTTTAAACATGCTTTGGAGAAGGCAAGAAAGAAAAAGGAACTGGAGGGTACTGGCAAAGACGCACCAAGCTTTCAGGCCTGTCTGCAGGACAGTGTGAACAACCTGCTGTTTGATATTCTTTGTCTAACACAGAAGAAAATTAGTCACATATCTCTGTGTGATGGAGGCTCAATTGAGTCACATGAGGATGACACTTGTGAGAGTGAAGCTGCTAGCAGTAAAGATAGCAAGGACCCATTAAGTAAATTAAACTGCTTAATAGGCTACAGCCACTCCACTAATGGTGAGAACAACAGTGGTACCATGGTCACCAGTCTAAAGGAGAAATACATACCAGACGAAAGTGATCTCACTACATCAATCCCTTCAACACACAGCAAAGAGCAACAGCAGCAGCATTCTTCAGGCCGACATAATCTGTCTAAATTTACCTCATTACCTGCCAAGGAACTCTGTGACCCCCAGATGATCCAGGCCACAGGTGCCATCAGAGAACCTTTAAGTGAAATCCCAGTTCACAGCGCAGAGAGGAGGGGGCGGGTAGTGACAGGCAGTGACAGCAGACAGGCCTCACTCACACCACAGTCCTCCCTCAACTCATGCAACTCTCTGCTGTCTCTGAGAATGGACTCTGAATCCAGGACACCAATTACCTGTTATGCCGATGATTTGGCTTCTACAGTGGTGTCTATGGCCACAGAACTAGCTGCAATTTGCCTGGAGAACTCGACAGGAAAACAACCATGGTTCTGTGCCCTGAAGGGGGCATCTACAGAAACACCAGAAAATTACTTAATTCCTACTTGCCGCACAGTGCTCAGGAGGAAAGAGGGCCAGAGCAGCAATGTTGCCTCCAAGAAACATCGAGCACCACGTCTCAGTGAAATTAAGAGGAAAACAGAGGAACAACCAGAGCTGATGGAACGACTAGTGAACCGGGTAGTGGATGAATCAGTGAACCCAGATGAACCACAGGACCCCTTTGCTCTTTTTGCATCTGAAGTCACAGCCCGGATTATGAACTGCCCTGAGCTCAATGTGGTGGACACCTCTAAGGCAGGTCAGACACGCAGCAGGCTTCAGTGTGAGAGATGGAGCCGAGGGAAGGCATCCAGCTATGAGAGCATTCCAGAAGAAGATGCAGACTCCTCAGGCACACCAAACACCCTGGGGCCTGGCAGTCGATTAGGTCAGAACCTCAGCCGAGGCAGCTCTATCTCGAAGCAGTCAAGCTGTGAGAGCATTACAGATGAGTTCTCACGTTTTATGGTAAACCAGATGGAGACTGAGGGCAGAGGTTTTGACCTTCTGTTAGACTACTATGCAGGGAAAAATGCTAGCAGTATTTTGGCTGCAGCTGTGCAACAGGCTGCATCTAAGAAAAATGGTCATCTTAATGTCAGGACCTCATCCTGCTTGTCAAAACAATCCAGCACAGAGAGCATCACAGAAGAGTTCTACAGGTTTATGCTCCGGGATATGGATAAGGAAAATAAAGAATATGGCATTGCCAAGACTAAAGAATGGAGTAACAGCTTGTTCCCCCCCTCCCCTAGATCACCCTTCTGTATACGTCAGTCCTCTGTCCCAGACAGGCGGTCTTCAGACTCACGGCTGACTGTCAACTCTCCAATTAAAGCAAATTCTTTTGATGGATTTGCTCGAAATGTGCATGGAGACACACTGAATATCTGCCCCACCAACTCTGTTTCAGCTACGGGACTGTGTAAGTCAGACTCTTGCCTCTATCAAAGGGGCAAAACTGACCAGATCACCGATATGCTGATTCATGAGACCTGGTCAAGCTCCATTGAGTCCTTAATGAGAAAGAACAAGATCATTGCTGATACAGAAGACAGTATTGAGCTGGAGGCTACAGAAGATTCACAGCCCCATGTGCAGCAGTTTGCCAATCGCCTGGCAGCTGACATTGTAGATATTGGCAAATCGGCACTTGGGGGCCAGCAAGACGCAGCTGGGGCAATGGCTGGGACACAGCCACAGTCACACATGCCTGTTGGTGAAAGAAGGAGGGGATTCAAACAGTCTCATTTAAGTTGCAGTCGAAGTAAATCAAGCCAAGAGCAAGCTGGCAGTGGATTAGGGCCTGGTTTTAGAGACAGCAGTGCACCCCGCATGAGGAGGCCCAGAGATGTACCCCTGATCCACATTGAGGGAGATCAGAAGGATGAGGAAATGTTACTTAGCTCTGAAAAGACAGGGGGACGACCTCAGGAAAAACAACCTGAAGAAATGTCAGCTCCCAAACGTATGGAGCGAGCTAATGGCAGCAGGTACTGCACCGACCACAATTCTTTCTTTTTTTTTTTTGTTCTTGGAAAGGTAAAACCCATTTCCCAAACAGGAAGCTTTTTATAACCCAGAACAAAATTATCATGGTTTCAAAAAATAGAAATTCATGTGTCTGACTGCGAGAGATTAATGTGCTTATTTTTAGCATAAATGGCTTGGAGATTGGAAAATGAAACCACTTTGCTGTTCTACAAACAAAAAAGTACAATTTTTAATATTTGATGAAAGAGAGGAAGGTGTAATATGACTGAGAAAACGAATCTATTTTAGCAGTGTGTGAGGTTTGACAAACTATTAGTTAGACCGTGACTCACCCTGTGATGTACTGTGTGTGCAAAAAGCTTTTAGTGGTTTCATCTTTCATCTGCAGTGGGGTGTTCAATTCACCTTGATCGGTACAAGCTGCACTCACACTTGAATGAAAGGCACACACACTCACAAGACCACAAGACACTCATGGGATGACACTGTATGACCCGCAACATATTTCGAAAATAATTGGAACTTTTTTAAAACTTCATTAAGTAAGTCAGCAAATTAACTGAAAAACTATGTTTTGATACAGTGTAAAGTTATAATATAGATTAATAGCCAACTGATATTTTCAGACTCAGTCTGATGTTTCTTTTTCAAATCGGACAGACTTCTTAACAAGACCAAGACTCACTAAGTTGGCAAGACAGTTCTAACTATAAAACCTCAGTGTCTGGTCTTTCAGGGAAGGCAGCAGAACATAGACTCCCCTGAGAGTCACCTAAGTAGATATTTTGGGGTAATGAAGATTGAAGCTGTATAAGTGGAATGTACTGCTAGTGTACTACAATGTTAGAGTAAAATGAAAATATAATATCCTGATGCCTAATCTTATGGGTTCAATTGTGATCTGCTGGAGTAATTTAAGCATACTTAGAGCCACACATTCAATACTGAAAAGAACAAGGGAAAAGCTCTCAAACCACAGGAGACTTACACAACATGCGCCTTTTAACTTTACAATACATGTAATCCAGAAACAAGTCGAGTGCATCTGCTTGTCCCCTGTGTAAATGCTGAACACAATCACTCGCCTAGTCAATAAAACTTGATTTCCCACTGGAATTTTTGAGGCAGCCTTCAATCATCTGATTATGACTTAATATAATCAGTTTCCTGAGAAAACACAGAAAATCCATACAGGGCCTTTGGAGGACACTGTTTGCTGATGCATTAGAGATAATGAAATGAAAACATTTTATCTTTGTGAATTTAGTGGTCATTGTAGTGTATAGTTTAGCAGAAATCCATGCCTTTTAAAAAGTAATGTTGCTTTCATAATGTAATAAACTAAGTAGTTACATAGAGTGACAAGGAGCAAATGACAGTAACAGCCACTGAAAAGGCACACATTTCAGGGGACATTGTGCACAACAAAGTCGATGGTCTCTCCCACCATCTTGCGGTTTGCTTTCCCCAGCAGTGAAAGGGACAGGCCAGCTGTGGCGGTGGCTGCAGTAGTGAAGAGGGACAAGCGTTCTATGAGTGCTAGCAGTGAAGAGAGCATGGGGAGCTGGTCCTATATAACTCCAGAGGATGACCCCCACGAGGAGACCAGTAGTTTTATCCAGCTGAGCGAGGGGTCAGTAAGCATTGCTCCTTGATACTGCTCCAAATGCTGCTCCTCCCACCTCCACCCACTCTCATTGGCCCATTGCTACTGACACTTGTGCTCTCTTGTGCCAATGCCAATTTTACTCCCTGCTGCTGCAATATCCTTGCCTTCTGAGGCAGTTTATCATAGAGAGCTCACTTCACTTCATAGCTTACATATAGGATTAGATCTGCCTTAACCCCACGCACAAGCACATGCATAGAGTAACAAGCTGCTCTGGGGTAGCACCAAAACCTCACACATCAAAAGCCTGAAGTTCAGAACATTTGCTACACCATTTGCCGCTTCATCAAAATACCATTTGCCATAGCCCCCAACACTAAGCTGTACCTGCGAGCCTGGAGTCAGTGCTCTGTGCTTGCCATTTGAAATCTGCAAAGCAGAAATAGCTCTTGTTTTATTGTGCTGCAAAACAAGTTTTCTGTTGTGATAATGAAGTAGTTGACGTAATATTTTTAAAAACAAACAGCACAAACTACTCTTAAATGCATACTGACAGTCAATGAAAACTTTCAGCTCCAGATTTGTCTAATGTTTTGCCGTACATTGATTCAAGGCCCGACTTTTTTATCAAACTTTTTTATCTTTTTTATCACATTTTTTTATTGGTAGATGAGGAACCCTGTTGTTGTCTGTCTGTAGGGGGTGTCCCACAGATGCTCAGTGGGGTTGGGGTCTGGGGAGTATGGCGGCCATGGCAAGACATTTGCCCCTTGTGCTTGCAGATTCGCCATGGTGATGTGTACGGGGTGTGTCCTGTTGGAGGACTGCCACGTCATGGTTCAGCCCTTTTAATGTCATGGCATTTAGGCTTGCACAAAAATGTACAAAAATTATAAAGCTTTTTATAGGGTTTGTAAGCCACTCCCTAAAATCTGTATACACCCTTTGTGTATTGTTGGTATGGCTTTTGATTCGGTTTTTACAAACTGAGTACCCATGTGCAGTGAAGCGTCAACAGCAAAATACATTAACTAAACAAGCAGTCATACACAAATATAAATATTTACCACCCTACCCTATTTACCACCCTGTTTATGAAAAAACATCACTCTGCTTGAAAGTTTTTATTGACTGTCAGTATAATTTGGAAGCTAATTCTCTTTATAGATAAAAGCATATTGAAGAACTTACTTAGCTTAGTTAACTGGCAGTTGTTTGCACCACCATAACACTCACTACTTGTTCATCTACCTATTTACTTCAACTCCACCTCATTTCCTAATTCATGTTGTAACACAAGGGCACGGCTGTCAGCCCTGCCTGTCCACTGTACTCGCTTTAGCTCCCTCTGAATCTCATCCTCCTCATCTTTGGACAGGCTTGCTGCTGGACAAATATCACCAGCTCTCCCACTTTAAGTGTCCCAGTCCCGCTGCAGCCGCTATTCATATGTTAATCACCAGCTAATGATCAACATGACCTGCATCACTGCGCCTGGTTATTGTCCTGTTCACGAGTAAGTGATTGTTTCAAATGACTTGAGACAAAATGTAAATGACTCTCTTGTTTTTTATTGGTTTACAGGAATGGAACCAGCAGCACATCCAGCCTAGGCCTGGCGGACCTGGAGGCTTTTTCTGATATGCCCACTCAGAGCACAATAATCAGGTAACTGTCACAGGCTGGTGCTCAAAAATTTCTCATTAATATGTCACTCCAATACCCATAATGACATTTTTTTACACTACAGAATGCTGGCAGCTGGTATATTGCTTTTTGTCATTTCTTTCTGTCAGAAAACACAAGTTGGGTTACTTGTAGTTGTGATGGCCTGCTGGACTAATATTCTTCTATTATAGATTGCAGTTAAATGCATTCATGTTACTGCAACTTTAAACTGATATTTTTATACTCACAGCGAGGAGTCAGAGAAAGGCCATCCAGCACTAAGGAAGGAGAATGTCATGGGTAAGTGCAATGATGGATTCCCATGTCATCTCAATGTTATTAGCTCCTTAATTATTCACCTGCTTCTGTTTTAACATCTCAACTCGCCAAAAGCTCTTAGAGAGAGTATGCGTGTCTTTAATGAAGGCAACTTGTGGGTGGTCATAAATAAATGGCCCAAAAATCATTCCTGTTTAATCACTGAAAAAAATCTCTTCAGTCTGCATAAAGTGCTGTGACTATGAAGTCTGTAGACATTACTCATCAAAAGTGGGAGTATTTGAATATATTTTGTCTTTTAAGTGTTCAAAATAGAACTAAGAACAGACCAGATGAAGAAAAATGAAACTGTTTCAGCCACAATGGCAGATGTGTTTTATTTAAGGATGTGTATGTACTATGGTCTTTCAGAGGGCTGTTCAGCTAGAGCAGCAGGGGGCAGCGGCAGCAACCTCAGGGAACTGTTGGTGATAAACTGTGACTTTGAACCAGAGTGTGTGGACACAGAGCTGAGAGTGGCACTGCAGTGGATCGCCGCCTCAGAGCTGGGCCTTCCTGCTCTCTACTTCAGGAAGTCTAAAGAGAAAAGGGTTGCAAAGGTATAGCTGATTTTGGTTGAGACTGTTTTTTTTTCAATGGTCTGCACTGTGTAATATAATATAATATACATATAAACAATATACATACAGTGGGGCCAATAAGTATTGGGCAATGTAAAAATGTACAAGTTCACCCATTTAAAAAGATAATAGAGGTTTGTAATTTTCATCATAGGTTCACATCAAGCTTGAGAGACAGAATGTAAAAAAAA